>PVJI01002613.1:0-141482 GCA_004026765.1 Micronycteris hirsuta | reverse complement strand
ACCCACAACAAACAACTGAACAAGAGTGAGAGAGAAGCCTCAAAACCTTGTTCACACAGAAGAAGCAGCTTCAACACAACCTGTCCACACCTGCACAACAGAATACAAGGCATGGTGGATGGAGTGACTCTCAGTTAACCAGCTGGAGGAAAGGACCCACTGAAAAAAGACCCAACAACAATCAAAACCCCAAAACATACAGAGAGCCAATATAAATGACAGCCCAAGACCAGTGAGCTCAGGAGATTAAGGAGACTGCAACACTGAATCTCACAGGTATTCTACCATAGAAGTTCACACCATAAACCCACGGAGTCAGAAGAGATCAATTTTAAGAAGCAGAGGCTAACAAGAAGAGTCTCACAAACAATGGGAAGACAAAGAAACAATCCCCAAATGAAAGAGAAGGAGGAAGCCTCAGAAAGAATGCTAAATGAAATAGAGGCAAGTCAACTATCAGTTATTGAGTTCAAAGCATTGGTTATCAGGAAGCTCAATGAGCTCACAGAGAATTACCAGAAACTACAGGGAAACTACAATGAACTCACTGCAAACTATATTAACATGAAAAATGAAATAGAAACTATCCACAAGGGCCAAGAGGAAATGAAGAATACAATTTCTGAACTGAAGAACACAGTAGAAGGAATGAAATGCAGGCTCGATAAAGCAGAGGATCGGATCGGATCCGTGAGCTGGAGGACAAGGGGGAAAAAAACACCAAGAAAAAGCAAGAACAGGAAAAGATGCTCAGAAAGAATGAAGAGGGATTAAGGGAAATGCAGGACAATATGAAATGAAATAATATCCATATAATAGGAATACCAGAAGGAGAAGAAGAGCAAGGGATAGAAAATCTGGTTGAAAAAGTAATGATGGAAAACTTCCCTAATTTGATGAGAGAAAAAGTCACACAAATCCAGGAAACACAGAGAGTCCCAATCAAGAGGAACCCAAAGAGGCCCACTTTAAGACACATCATAATTAAAATGGCAAACTTGCAAGACAAAGAGAGAATCTTAAAGGCAGCAAGGGAGAAACAGGAAGTAATAGACAGGGGAGCTCCGATAAGGTTAGCAGCTGACTTCTCAATGGAAACGCTCCAAGCCAGAAGGGAATGGCAAGAAATACTCCAAGTAATGAGAACCAGAGGCCTGCAACCAAAACTACTTTATTCAGCAAGGCTCTCAATTAAAATGGAAGTCCAAATAAGGAGCTTCCCAGACAAAAGAAGCCTCAAAGAATACACCTCCTCCAAACCAGCTCTGCAAGAGATGCTAAAGGGTTTGCTTTAAGAACAAGCAGAAAAACAGTGAAAGAGAGAGGAACACAGGTATGAAAAAATGGCAATAAATAAATACCTATCAATAATACCCTTAAACGTAAATGGATTGAATGTCCCTATCAAAAGACACAGAATAGCAGAATGGATAAGGAAACATGACCCACACATATGCTGCCTACAAGACACCCACCTCACAACAAAAGACTTACACAGACTGAAAGTGAAGGGCTGGAAACAAATATTCCAAGCAAATGGACAAGGAAAAAAAGTCGGGGTAGCAATACTCATATCAGACAAAATAGACTTCAAAAGAAGGGCCATAAAAAAGAGACCCAGAAGGTCACTTCATAATACTCAAGGGAAGAATCCATCAAGAAGACATAAATATTATGAATATATATGCACCCAACAAAGGAGCACCCAAACACATAAAGAAAATCTTGGCGGACTTCAAGAAAGATATTGACAGCAACGCAATCATAGTAGGAGACTTTAACACCCCACTGTCAAAAATGGACACATCTTCCAAAGAAAATATCAACAAAGATATTGTGGCATTGAACAATGCCCTAGATGAAATGGACTTAACTGATATACATAGAGCCTTTCATCCCAAAGAAGCAAAATACACATTCTTTTCAAATGCACATGGAACATTTTCAAAGATAGACCACATGATAGGACACAGAACAAGCCTCAAAAATTCAAGAAAATTGAAATCATATCAAGCATTTTCTCAGACCACAAGGGACTGAAACCAGAAACCAATCTCAAGGAAAAAAACCCAAAATACTCAAACTCATGGAGATTGAATAGCATGCTGTTAAACAATGAATGGGTCAAGAATGAGATTAGGGAAGAAATCAAAAAGTTCCTGGAAACAAACAAAAATGAACTGACAACAACCCAAAACTTATGGGACACAGCGAAGGCAGTCCTGAGAGGGAAGTTCATAGTGATACAGGCCTACCTAAAAAAAACAGAAACATTTCAAATAAACAACCTAACTGTACTCCTACAAGAACTCGAGGAACAACAAAGACAGCTCAGAGCAAGTAGAAGGAAGGAAATAACCAAAATCAGAGCAGAATTAAATGCCATAGAGACTAAAAGCACAATTCTAAAGATCAATGAATCCAGGAGCTGGTTCTTTGAAAAGATAAACAAAATCGACAAGCCTTTAAGCAGACTCATCAAGAGAAAAAGAGAGAGGACCCAAATAAACTCAATCAGAAATGAAAGAGGAGATATTACAACTGACGCCACAGAAATACAAAGGATTGTAAGACACTACTATGAAGAACTGTATGCCAAGAAATATGAAAACCTAGGAGAAATGGACGAATTTCTAGGTAAATATAAACTTCCAAAACCGAATGAAGAAGCAGAAAGCCTGAAGAGACCAATAACAGCTGATGAAATTGAAACAGTAATCAAAAAGCTTCCGACACACAAAGCCCTGGACCACATGGTTTCACAGGAGAATTTTACAAAGCATTTAAGGGAGAGCTAACCCCCATCCTCTACAGATTATTCCAAAAAATTCAGGAAGATGGAAGACTCCCAAACTCTTTTTATGAAGCCAGCATCATCCTAATCCCAAAACCAGATAAAGACATAACAAAGAAAGAAAACTTCAGGCCAATATCGCTGATGAACATAGATGCTAAAATCCTCAACAAAATATTGGCAAACCATATCCAGCAATATATGAAAAAGATCATACACCTGTGATCAAGTGGGATTCATCCCAGGGATGCAAGGATGGTACAATATTTGCAAATCAATAAACATAATACACCACATAAACAAAATGAAACACAAAAATCACATGATCATATCAGAAAAAGCATTTGATAAGGTATAGCACCCATTTATGATAAAAACACTCAGCAATGTGGGAATAGAGGGAGCATTCCTCAACATAATAAAGGCCATATATGAGAAACCTACAGCCAACATCATACTCAATGGACAAAAACTTAAAGCTTTCCCATTAAGATCGGGAACAAGACAAGGATGTCCACTTTCATGACTCCTATTCAACATAGTACTGGAAGTCCTAGCCACAGCAAACAGACCAGAAAAAGAAATAAAAGGCATCCAAATTGGAAAGGAGGAAGTAAAAGTGTCATTGTTTGCAGATGACATGATATTGTACATAGAAAATCCTATAGACTCCACCAAAAACTACTTGACCTAATAAATGAATTTGGCAAAACAGCAGGATACAAAGACAATACTCTTCTGAGGCATTTTTGTACACCAACAATGAAATATCAGAAACAGAAATCAGGAAAAAAATCCCATTTGATATAGCAACAAGAAAAATAAAGTACCTAGGAATAAACCTAACCAAGGAGGTAAAAGACCTGTACTCAGAGAAGTATACAACACTGAGGAAAGAAATCAAGGAAGACACAAACAAATGGAAGCATGTACCACGCTCACAGATTGGAAGAATTAACATCATCATAATGGCCATAGTACCCAACGCGATCTATAGATTCAACGCAATCCCTATCAAAGTACCAATGACATATTTCACAGATATAGAACAAACATTTCAGAAATTTATATGGAACCATAAATGACCCTGAACAGCTGCAGCAATTTTGGGAAAGAAGAACAAAGCAGGAGGGATCACAATACCTGATATCAAACTGTACTGCAAGGTCACTGTAATCAAAACAGCGTGGTACTGGCATAAAAACAGGATTATAGACCAATGGAACAGAACAGAGAGCCCAGAAATAAACCCAAGTCTTTACAGGCAATTAATATTTGACAATGGGAGAAGAAACATAAAATGGAGTAAAAACAGCCTCTTCAACAAATGGTGTTGGGAGATCTGGACAGCTACATGCAAAAAAATGAACCTTGATCACCAACTTACACTATACACAAAAATAAATTCAAGGTGGATAAAAGACTTAAATATAAGTTGTGACACCATAAAAGTCCTAGAGGAAAACATTGGTAGGAAAATCTCAGACATTTCAAGCAGCAACATCTTCACTGATATATTCCCCAAAGCAAGGGACATAAAGGAAAGAATAAACAAGTGGGACCTCATCAAATTAAAAAGCTTCTGTATGGCTAAAGAACAAAGCATTAAAATGAAAAGAGAACCAACTACATGGGAAAACATATTTGCCAACGATACCTCGGACAAGGGTTTGATCTCCAAAATATATAAAGAACTCACATGACTCCACTCCAGGAAGACAAAAAATCCAATTAAAAAATGGGCAAAAGACTTGAAAAGACACTTCTCCAAGGAGAACATACAGAGGGCCCAGAGACTTATGAAAAGAAGCTCAGCATCACTAGCCATCAGATAGATGCAAACTAAAACCACAATGAGATACCACCTCACACTGGTCAGAATGGCCATCATAAACAAAGCAACAGACAAGTGTTGGAGGGGATGCAGAGAAAAGGGAACCCTACTGCACTGTTGGTGGGAATGCAGACTGGTGAAGCCACTGTGGAAAACAGTATGGAACTTCCTCAGAAAACTAAAAATGGAACTACCTTTTCACCCACCAATTCCACTGCTGGGATTATACCCTAAGAGCCCTGAAACACCAATCCAAAAGAACCTATGCACCCCAATGTTCATAGCAGCACAATTTACGATAGCCAAGTGCTGCAAGCAAACTAAGCGCCTATCAGCAAATGAGTGGATCAAGAAAATATGGTACATTTACACAATGGAATTCTACGCAGGAGAGAGAAAGAAGGAGCTTATACCCTTTGTGAGAGCATGGATGGAACAGGAGAGCATTATGCTAAGCGAAGTAAGCCAGGCGGTGAGGGACAAATACCATATGATCTCACCTTTAACTGGAACATAATCAACAGAAGAAAAAAGCAAGCAAAACATAAGCAGAGACATTGAAATTAAGAACAGTCTAACAATAGCCAGAGGGGAGGGGGCGAGGACTGTGGAGAGAAGGGTTTTCAGGAACTACTATAAAGGACACATAGACAAAACCAAGGGGGAGGGTGGAAGCAAGGGAGGGAGGTGAGTTGGGATGGGGTGGAGGGGAAGGGAAAAAATGCAGAGAACTGTAATTGAACAACAATAACATAATTAAAAATTAAAAATAAATTTAAAAATTTAAAGTTTTAAGACAAAAATAAACTTATTAGAACAGCTAAACAAAATATAACAATAATACCAACTGCTGGTCAGGATGCAGAGAAACTGGATCGCTCATACACTTGTGGTAGAATGTAAACTGGTACAGCCTCTCCAGAAAATAGTTTGGCAGTGTATTCATTTCCTGGTGCTGCCATAGCAAATTACCATACACTTGTTAACTTAAACAGCAGAAATTTATTCTCTCACAGTTTTGAAGGCTAGAACTCCAAAACCAAGGTGTCAGCAGGGCCGTGCTCTCTCTGAAGACTGTAGAGAAGAATCTTTCCTTGCCTCTTCCAAGCTTTTGGAGGCTCCTGACAATTCTTAATGTTCCTTGGCTTATATCTGCATCACTCCAGTCTCTGCCTCCATCATCACATGGCCTTCTTCCCTCTGTGTAGCTCTCTATCTAAATCTTTTCCTCCTCCTATCTTTTGTTCATGAAATCTAGTCATTAGATTTAGGACCCACTCTAATCTAGTATGACTTTATTTCAACTTGATTACATCCTGATTAATGCATGGACCTTAAAATACTCTACCTCCAATTTCCCCTTCGAATTTTACATGTCATTGCCAATATTTTAATTCTATCTTGTTTTTAATACACTCAAATTAATCATTATTATATCTTTGTTTTTTAGTAGTCAATGCTCATTTATATTCATCTGTATATTTACCCATCTCTTTCCCACATATTTACAAATTTGTTTACCATCACTTCCTGCATCCTACACTGTCCTTTATGACTAAAAATATTTTTTCCAAAGTGAAACCTTCTGAGGCTCTTAGGGTGGCAGTCTGTGAGTGATAAGCTCCTTCTTTGTCTGGAAAATGTCTTTATCCTTCTTTGAATACAAAATTTAATCACATGGTGTGGCAGCCATGAAAACATGCCATTCAGAGCTCTTGCTATGGGAGTGTAATTGACAGATGGCCTCAGCTGCTGCATTCTGAATCTACCACCACATTAGCATGGAGGCCACCAAGGCCACACTTCACACAGGCTGCTCTCAGTCAGTGATTAAGCATGGAAAAGATATTAAGACAGACCCATTCCTGCAAGACACGTGATGGCTCTGAATGGCTGCTTTGGCTGGAGGACTCCTCATCAGCCTGGCTGAATCTTTCTTAGAACTGCACTGCGATCTTTAAATCTGCCTATGCAACCCTTCCTCGTTGCCACCTGTCAGATCTGCACTGTGGTCAGAAGACTGTTCCCACCTTCTGGGGTTTCCTCCCCTTTTACACTCCCAGGCATTGCCTCCAATCAGTCTCTTGCATGTCCAGTCCCATCTCGACTTCTACTTCTCAGAGGACCTGGATTAACATGCATGGTTTATAAATCAAAGCAATATAAAATGTATACAGTAATAAAAGTATAAGTCCCACCTTTGCCCACATCTACCGTTTTTTTGCATCACAACCACATTCACACAGATGTACTACCTTTTTATCAAATTTTCATGTATTATATTGTTTGACTTTTTAATGAAAATATTATAAAAGATTAATACAATCTTATTTTCCTTTTTCTTACACAAAAGGTAGCATACTATGAACACTGCTCTGAGTCATATATTTTATCTTCCAGATATCTTAAACTTCTTTATTTTCAATTTCTGTGTCATAGAAACATTTCCTTAAATCTGTCTGTAGTTCAGTTATTCTTTTTATTTGTATCTAATTTGCTTTTTAACTTATCCATTGAATTGCTTTTCAGTACCTGTATTTTTTTAATCTTTATGTTTCTATGGTAATTTTTCCTAATCTATCTGTTCTTTTTCACAGTGTCTTGTTCTTAGTGTTTTGAGCCTTATTTTAGGTTTCTAACTATCTAAAATATACTGATTTTATATTCTCTTTCAAATATTATTGTATTATCTCTTGTATGAGGAGCTCTAATCTTTCCACTTATTATGTCTGCTGATTTCTGTTTGTGGTAAGTTGTTTCCTTGTAAGGTCTTACAATTTTTTATTGTAAGTTCAACAATGGTGGGCATTTTACTTTTCTACGTGTATCTGATTTTTTGCACTTCTGTCAGGTGTATCAGTTAGGGTCCAGTCAGCAGTCGGAAACCATACCAGTAATTTGAACATAAGTAATAAAAGAATTATTAAGGCATTAAAGGAGATTACTAAAAGGATAAAAGAAAACTCTGAAAAACACAGAAATAACATTAGAGGGAGCAGCTACCACCTCTAAGTTGAGGGAGAGGATCAAAGGATGCAAAAACACTTGAAAGAGCACTGTTCCTCAGTGCCCTCTCCCCCCAGGCTGAGACTTAGACCTCATCAGAGAGGGTGGGCTACAGCCCACTGGGTTGTGGAAAAGTCTAAGGTGTAACAAGCCAGAGCTGGTCCACAACTGGCTGTCCAAGGCTGGTGATCAGGGAGCTGCTCACTAGGGTGATCGTGAGTTGGGGCTAGTAAGCTAGGGCCAGAGAGCAGGGAGCTGTGTGTGTGTTTGTGGGTGTGGATGACACTGAGTCTCTTGCATACTGCTGGCAAAGATGCCACCTGCTAGGAATCTGGTGAGAACTGCTGAATGGTAGGCACTACTTGGTCTCCTGTACACCAGTGACCGTTGCTTCATAAATTCAGGGAAAAAACACAAAATCACCAGACCAGAAAAAGGAGCTCCTGACTCTGCTATGCTTTGCACTGTTCCTCTAGCACCCTCACTTGACAAAGCCTGACATTACACCATCTGGCAAAGGATAAATGTGTACAAGGCCAGTATCACAAAGAACGGCAAAGAAAGGTAGATTTAGAGCTGAGAGGCAGCAAACTGATAACTGGTACATTAAGTTCTTGAGGAGGTATCATGAGATTGGGACCAATATTTATGTTAATTTTATAATGTTGGATTACTAAACATGTGGGTAGTATAAATTTGGACTTCAAACACAGAAGAGGCATATCCCTTCAATTTTGATTTTTGAGGGAGATTCTCTCCCCTCAAAACCTCCATATAGCATTGTCTGCTTGTAAAGGTGGCCTCACTTCTATGTGGCAGATAATAATTATATAGTCATCACAATGTCCACACAAAAGTACTTATGTATTTTAGTACTGAAAGAATTACATTACAAATTAGTTCAGATAACTGAAAACTATCTAAAACCTCTCATTACTCACAATGCTAAATTCATTACAAGAGCAAAAATCCATAGAGAGAATAATAAAGTACCTCAAAGAAATATAAGTACAAAACCAAGAACAATCATAAAAGAAAGTTAGCAAACTCCCCACATGAAAGAAACAGTTAACATAGCAAGCCAAAGAAGACTTTAAAATTAGGCATAATATCCCCAGAGACATTCTACAGGAAAGTGCATGAGGGAAAAGATATAACTAGATCTTTTAGAAATAAAATATATGACTATTGAAATTTTAAAAACTCAAGAGTCGTGCTAAAAGAATAACAAACACACCCTAATGATATTAAAAATATTTACCGACTACTGTGGCACAAGTATCAAACAATCAGAATATACCCAGTAAGACTTGGAACAATATGCCCTAACACTGTGTGCTGGCTTAACTTCAACCTTAAACACAGATGAAGACTGAGCCAGGAGAGTTTTCCAGAATACAGTACATAGGAACAAAGAAATGAAAAGTATAAGAAACACATCAAAAGACATGGAATATGGATCCAGAAAAATAAATATCCACATGATAGTGATTCTTCATGAGTAAAACAAGATAGTGGAAGGGAAGGAATAAAGAATAAATGTTATCAGACCTCAAAAGAGACACCAGTCTTCAGGCCACTAGGTATCACCAAGTACACAGATGGATTTACTTCTAAAAAATCTTTTACCTACATACATTAAGGTGAAAATCTGATCTTATCATTTAGAGAAAATCCTAAAAGCACCCAGAGAAAAAACAAACTGGGCACCTACAAAGAAATAGATTGCATTTGCAACAATGGACGCTACAAGACAGTATCTTGAAAGTTCTGAGGGAAAATTGTTTTTTTAATGTATTGATTTCAGAGAGAGGGAGAAACATCGATTTGTTGTTCCACTTATTTATGCATTCATTGATTACTTCTTGTATGTGCCCTGCCTGCAGATCAAAGCCGTAACCTTGGCATATCAGGACAAAGCTCTAACCAACCAGGCAGGGCAAGTGAGGAAAAATTGTTTTGATCCTAGAATTTTATACCACGCCTCACTAGCATTCAACCTTGAGGGCTAAATGAAACACTTTTGCTTAGTACCTCTAAATTGTTTTTCCAAGATTCCGACAACTGCAAAATTTCTCATTGTCTAAATATGTAAACTATTTTTAAAAGAATTATTTGAAGATGTACTATGGCAAAATAAAAATTAGTCAAGATGGATGAAAAAAGAAAACAAATCTAAGTAAACATTGCTGGAAAAAACAACAGTCCCACTGAATTCCCAGGTGATCTCAACATGTGACGGACACAGGTAGAAAACTAAACGTGTGTTAAGGTTCTTATTTTGGTGGGATAGGGTGTGGAGTTAGAGAAAAAGATGCAGGTATTTATTAATGTTACATGTTTTTGAAATGTACATTTAAATAAAGGAATAAGAACAATTGTATGAAACACACAGAATTATTCAGTAAATTATCTGTAGCACTATATTCACATTATGGCCAGTTAGGTAGGCCCATCAGAAAATAGTCCTTCTATTTTTAGGATCTTTAATCTCAATTTGAAAAAGGGCTATTGGAAAAGTAAATAATAGCTAACATTTATTAAATAGTTATTTTTGTGCCAAACTCTGTTTTAAGTATAATTGCCTTCCTTTCCTTTATCTCACCAGAAGCAGGAGACACAGATGGGTGTTTCATAGACACAATGGGATGTGAAAGCACAAAACACAATATCCAAAAAATGCTGGCAACACAGTACACTGCAGAGCAGCAATTTTCAACTAGTGTGCTACAAGAATTTTTAAAACATACAACACCTGACTATTTAGTCAAGGCTAATGACCTCTTTTCCCTTAGATTTTCAAATACAAAAATGACAATAGCTAATACAACAACAGCCATCCCATGTGAATGAATCAAAATTATACCTACTTTTTTGTCGGATCGACAAAAAATATACTTTCTAATGTGCTGCAGAAGTTTAGTAATTAGTTTATGTGTGCCATGAGATGAAAAAGGTTGAAAATCACTACTGTAGAGTATCAGTTGTTACCCAGGAAAAGAACAAAATTCAAAATTTGAAGTATATTTTCTACTGAATACATATCATTTTGCACCATCAAGTTGAAAAATCGTAGTTGAACCATCATTAAGTTAGGGACCGTCCATATCTTATATGTATTATTTCATTTAAACCTAGTAAAATAACTTTACAAGAGAGAGAAAAGGTCCTTATTCCTACTTCACTGGTGAGAGAATTGTGGGATAGAGTAGGTATATAACTTGCTCAAATAAGTCAGTATTTGAACCCAGCCAGCCGGACTTCTAATCTTATGTACTATTTTGCTGTCATTATCAACAAAGCCTTCAGCTTTACTAATTTATTTAATAACTTTTTGAGCACCTCTGAATTTCAAGGCAGTGCGTGAGTAAAGGAGGGGAGGCTAGTTAGAGGTAAATAACACGCCCTCTTGCAGTTAGTGGGTATATAGAGAAAACAATATGACACAGTGTTAAGAGAATGGATTTTGGCATCAGACAGAGCTGAGATTGAATCTTCGCTCTAGCACTTACAAGCTGTGTGCTCTTGGCCAATTACTTAATTTTTCTAAGCTGCAGTTTCAACCACCACAGAATGAGAATAACAATAATACCTACCTCATCAAGTGGTTGTGAAGTTTGAGATATCCTATGTTAAAGCATTCAAGTTATTGCTATTTAAGACAATAATACCGTATTTTGCTGTGGATAATGTAAATCCGCGTTTTTGGCCCAAACTTTCAGGAAAAAAATCTTGTAACTTTTTAATTCAATTATTTATGTATTTTTAGATATATGTCTTTTGGTATTATGAAGGAATTTTAGCATTTATTTTTGAACATGTTATGGTACAAGAAATTTTATGTAACAAATCATTACAAAACACAAGAAGAGATACAAGGTATTTCAGGTACTACCCATGAATAATGCGCATCCTTTCCCCCCTCAAAAATGTGGGCAAAAAAGTATGTATCATACACGGCAAAATATGGTGATGTGTCTTGGGAGTTCACAGATAATTTTCAGTCGGGGAGATTTGGGAGTAAGTAGTTCATGGGAGAGATTACATTTGAACTAAGTTGTAAAGAACAAATGAAAGGTTTAATATGTAGAAACGTGAAAAGAGGTCCATTCAGGCTGAGTTAACAGCATGAGCAAATGCATGGAGGCAGGAAATTAAATTGAGTCACATCATACAGTACGCTAAAGGAAATATTAGCAAATAAAGCTTGAACATGGCTTTGATTTGTATTTTGGCAAAATAAATGAAAAAAATTATGAATCCTGGCAGACAGACTTTCTTTGACTACCTACTTACTTTTGCTACCCTGTGTCTCACTGAATAGAACAGCAGTTACATGTGTTTCACATGTGTTGGTAGGCTAACCCAATGTTTGTACCCATTTGCTTTGTGCTTGCCTTGTCTGCATTCTAGAGGCTACAAAATGCCTGGGTTTCCCAGTCTCCCTAACAGCCAACAGCAGCCATGCTTCACAGTCTGACTAATGAATGAACCATAAGGGGAAATTTGTTGAAGGGCTTCTGAGAGAGTTTTGTTTTATAATAAAAAGGACAAATATCCTGGTAACATTTCTTTTTCTCTACTTCATGCCATGTCTGGAATTGTAGCAACCATCTTGTGACCATGAAGTTATGAAGCAGAGGATCCTAATCTCCAGATATCTTATCTGTTCTTGCAGCCAAAATCATTCCTAGCTCATACAATGGGAGATATGAGGTCTGCCAGAAGGTATCCAGCCATGCACTATGAAAAATAGAGAAATTTACTGAAGAAGACACAAGATAGAAGAAACACTGTACAGAGGACAATGACGCCCCAGTCCCCTCCAAAGTAGGTATATCTGGACCTCACAAAGTTCTCCCAATCACCATCAGCTGACCTATTGTATTTTCCTGAATCTCATCGATGGTCTGAAATCTCTCCTCTTTCAAAGGTGATTTTAGTTTTGGGAAAAGGCAGAAGTCACAGGGTGCCAAATATGTGCTGTAGGGCAGCTGGGTCAACTGGGTGATTTGATGTTTTGCCAAAAAACTCTGCACAAGACGTGATGCACAAGTGGGCATATTGTTGTGATGAAGCTGCCAATCACCAGTTGCTCACAGCTGCAGCCTTCTGAATCATCCAAATAGTTTCTGCAGAGGAATGATCAGGCTTAACACAAAATCTGATGCAGATTCACTGCTCCACTCACTCAGTCATTTTGAATGTGACAGCCACACAGTACACATGCTCATTCAATGGCATCTACCACCCCCACTGACTAATACAGTGAAGTTGTGGTTGCTCACACATGTGCATTCCAGTCCACTCTCCTTAGCTGTGAGGTTACATCCATGTTGTACAAACTGTTCTTGTTATATTAACAATGCCTAGACTTTTTCCGGGCAGATCTCTTATTCTAGCTTTGAGTTTTTAAAAATAAAATAGAACGCCCTTGCTGGTATCTCAGTTGGTTAGAGCATCATCCTGATATGCCATGGTTGCAGGTTCTATCCCTGGTCAGTATACATGCAAGAATCAATGAATGCATAAATAAGTGGAACAACAAATCAATGTTTCTCTATCTCTCCCTTCCTCTCTCTCTCTCTAAAATCAATACATTAAAATAACTAGCTTTTACTCAAGCAGAGTTTTATTTATTCTATTTTTTTCACATCAGTGCCCAGTCCCAATGAATTTGAAACCTAATCTAGTTATTTGGCTGAGGTCAGTCTAGAACTGGAAAAGTTTGTAAATGGGCTGTGACAATTACATACCAGAGAGAGATGAATTTAGTGTTCAGCGTCACTATTCATCAATATAGGTTTCTGCATGGTCTCTTAAATCTACTTATTATTTGTCCTATCTGGAAAAGTGTTCTGTTGTCAAAGAGAAAAAGCTTTGACATAAATAATAGCCTATAATATCAGAATAATTGAATACAACATCCATAAAGAGGAAATAACTGACTGATATTGAAATTCAGCATGACATAACTGTAACTTTGCTGCCAAATAAAAGGCAATGTTGTCTAAATTCTCTGCTGTGAAAAGAATGGTTATACAATGATTCCAGGAAATGATAAAAGCTTAACCTAATGCCAGATTTCAAGATATAGATTCATCCCCATGTATTTTTATATCTTGGTGACCCTAAAAGTCAAATAGTTTGGATTCAATATAGTCTAGGTTCCAATACAACAACTATATTTCTGGTTCTTTGGTTTGGCAAAAAGATATAACTTTGGAAAATTGAGAAAGCATATATAAATGAAATTACTGAGCAATTAACAATCTTCTAATTTTTGGCAATCTTATTTCAGACCATGATTTAGTGAATATGCTGCAAACCATTACCTATCCCTTAACAGTATCTAATTCAACAATCTTTTGATAACATTCACAGGAAAGAATTTTGGCAAATATACAATAAAAACCACAGTTATAATTCACATTTCCTTGAGGAGCATTGTTTTCTTTCTAAACTTTGCTCTTAGCTTAGAATTGGGAGTTTCCTCCCTTTTGGCTCACTGTATCTTATTCACAAATCTCTAGAAATAATGGGCTAAATTTTGTAAAGATTAATTTTATAGAAATCTTTCCACTGGTTTATGGGAGAAGCAGTCCACCACAGTCTCAAGCATCCTTGCATGCCATTGCTAAGTGTGCCACTCTAGGACCTAACCATCCCGATACTGAGTAGTTTATAATAGAGTCACATATATAAATAAGTTAGTCAAGGTGACCAAAAGATGACTGTGATGCAACTGTTTGCTCCCCCAAAAGAGGGGACTGGCTTATTTGATGCTTGCTACAAAACATGCCGAGCCCTTTTCCGTGGGGTCCTCAGCTGTGACACGATCCACTATGTATGTAGCCTATCACAGCCTCATGAGACTTGGGGGCACAGAAACTGGCACCACCATGCTGATGCTCCTACTAGTTTTTATGCTGTAATAAACTGTTTATTCTGGCCCTGGCTAGCGTAGCTAAGTGGATTGAGCGCGGGTTGCAAACCAAAGGGTCGCAGGTTTGATTCCCAGCCAGGGTACATGCCTGGGTTGCAGGCCAGGTCCCCAGTGGGGGCCACATGAGAGGCAACCACACACTGATGTTTCTCTTTCTTTCTCCCTCCCTTCCCCGCTCTAAAAATAAAATATTTAAAATGTTTATTCTGATTTATTGAACCTCATTGTCTACTTTTACAGCATCTGTGGAAATAGGAATTTTACACTGTGTTAACCCAATCACACTACAAGGATAAACCTGTAGTGCAACAAAACCAGGTTCATTGACCCACTGCAATTTGGAAGATCACACCAGAGGCACTATGGGGCATTTCATCAAATGAAGGAAGAGATAGAGAATATGGGGGAAGAGTAGAGTTTACATGAAATTTAAATGAAGCCATGTTTTCATGGCTCAAAGCAAGGTTGTGTGTAAAGGGATCAACATGAGCTCTAAGTGACAATGTAAACTCTTGGATTCCTTAGAATCTACAAAGTTAGAATATAGGTAAAATATTGAATCCAGAATCCCTACCTGAAGCTCTGTACCCAGGGTGAAAATTGCAGCTGCTTCTGTAAGTCAGAGTGACTTATGCCATCCAGGTAAGAAAGGGATGTTTTAGTTTTAAAGATATATTTTTAGATAGCGAAATTTCTTATAGTCCATGCTTTTAGAGAATAAAATTTCTCAGTGAGTATAGCAGTAGTAGTCACCCAAAGAAGGTGCTTATTATGACATTTTAAACCTGCAGAATGTCCTTGGGAGAAATATTGTTTCCTGTTAACTGTGTAGTACAATTTTTAAACCCCAAACCTAGCTATATATATATTTAAAACTACAGTAATGATTAAAAGTGATTTTTAGCAACTTTTAAAAAATGAGAAACTTTTGTCAAAATTATTCAAGAGTTTCTTAGAAGTACAAAGAGTAAAAAGAATATTTTTGGTCTTAACAAAATAAGTCTTGTAACTTTTAAATAGGTCATATCAGAAACCTCTGTTATCTAGGTACAGAATTACTTGGTTGATTTACAAAAGAGAAAACTGAAATCTAATTTTACTTTTTTTGTATATCATCTATGCAATAATTTGCAGCAAGGTATTTATATACCTTTTCAAATAAATAAATCTATCAACATTTACTATACTCTTAATAATTTTTACCATTCATACACCCTTTAAAATTAAACTTAATATACTTTCATAACAAGATAAAATTCATATAACATAAAATTAACAATTTTAAAGTGTACAATTCAGTGTCATTTAGCACAATCACACAGGTGTGTCCTAGTCCCACAGATGTGTCTTCCTCACATGACGAGATTGTGGCCATTGTAGTGCCCTCTCCTAGAAGGAAACCCTGCCACTTGTGACAGCACGGACAAAACTCTGAGGACAATATGCTAAATAAAATAAGTCAGATATAGAAAGGCAAATACTGTATGATCTCATAAGTGGAATCTAAAAAAGCCAAACTCATTGAAACAAAGAGTAGATTGGTGGTTGCCAGGGGCTGTGGGTGGGGAAAATGGAGAGATGTTGGCCAAATGATACAAACTTCCTGTTATAAAATGAATAAATTTTAGGGATCTAATATATAGCATGATAACTATAACTAACATGTATTGTATACTTGAAAGTTGCTAAGAGAGTAGATCTTAAATGTTCTCACCACAAAATTTTTAAAAAGTAAACTATGTGAACAAAAAGATACTGAATTTTAGCATAGTTAGAAATTATTTAATTATAAATTTGTATACGTTTTTTTGAAACATTCTTATTTCAAAGCCTGAAAGCAAAATTGTTAAAATATTTGATGCTTCTATCTCTTTTATTAGCAATTATAATTGAGTTTTCCTTGTGTGTGCATGCTCTCACTCCCCCAGCCCCACCACCTGAGGACATGCTCATTAATTCTAGAGAGAGGGGAAGGGAGGGAGAGAGGGAGAGAAACATCGATGTGAGAGAAAAACATCAATTGGTTGCCTCTTGCATTTGCCTGGACTGGAACTGGGACTAAACCCACAACCCAGGCATGTGCCCTGATAGGGAATCAAACCTACAACGTTTTGGTTTATGGGATGATGCTCTAATCAACTGAGCCATACCAGCTAGGGCTGTAGTTTTCTTTTTTAATTTCGTATTTTAAAAAGATTTTATTTATTCTTAGAGAGATGGGAAGAGAGGGAGAATGAGAAGGAGAGAAACATCTATGTGTGAGAGCTACATCGACTGGTTGCCTCTCACATGCCCCCAGTCAGGGACTTGGTGCACAACTCAGACATGTGCCCTGACTGGGAATCGAACCAGTGACCCTTTAGTTTGCAGGCCGGCACTCAATCCACTGAGCCACACCAGTCAGGGTAGTTTTCTTTTTTTTAATGTTGGTTTTAAACACTCTATAAATTACAAAAATGTTTTTAAAGTATGAAAGATTGAGTAGATATACCTTTAGGTTGTTCATTAGGAAAGAAAAAAGATCTGGGCCTTTAGTTGACTACCCAATCTCAATTTTAAAACTTTGTTTTATGTATATTTTCACACACAGAAAAGAGAAAGAACAGAGTATAGTGAACTCCTGTGTGTCCATCATCAGGTTTAACAATTGTCAACATTCTGCCAACCTTACCTTATTTACATTGCCCAACTTTTTTTCTGAAGTATTTTAAAAGAAATCCTAGTCACTTCCTTTCACATGTAAATATGCAAAGCCATTAAAGTATTCTCATTTTTTCTAGGTTGGTCAAACCATACTTACAATATTGTGAGTTTCTTCCCTCAACTTTATTAAAGGAGCATCTGTTGAATGAATGCAGTTTTTGTGTTTGCTCTCCATTTTACAGGAATTGATTTTAATCTTCTAAGAAGAAAGAAGAAACTACTTTCTAATTCCTCTCCTGCTCTTCTGTCTGATGGGTAGCTGTATGTTCCAAAATAAACTATACATATCATAATTTCATTTTTCCATCAATAGGGCTTAAAAGGAAATGTTTTTTGCTCCATATTTTGCAGTCAGTTTGTTCCTTTATTTCCCCACTCCAAAAATCTTTAAAAAATTTTTTAAAGGTTTTAAAAAAGGTTTAAAGGGTTTTTATTTATTTACTTTTAGACAGAGGGGAAGGGAGGAAGAGGGAGAGAAACATCAATGCGTGGTTGCCTCTCGCATGCCCTCTGCTGGGGATCTGGCCTGCAGCCCAGGCACGTGCCCTGACTGGGACTAGAACCAGCCACCCTTTGGTTTGCAGGCCGGCGCTCAATCCACTGAGCCACACGAGCCAGGGTTCCAAAAATCTTTATACTATGTACCAAAGTAGGTTGAAACTTGTCTCTGAAACACAAAGATTACATATAATAAAAGCCTAATAAACCTGGTTAAAATTAATTAATTACATTTGTTCCTTGAATTGAAATCATATTGACTTCATGAAAGATCTAAAGTGTTTAGGTCAATTTAAGAGCTGAGAACAAAATAATATTCAATGTAAACTGTAATTGAAATTTTTTTTAAATAGCTGAGGAAATATCATGCTATAGTGATTGATAGCATCTAGTGATGACCAAATAGAGGAACAACTGAAAAATGTGAGTGCAAGAATTATGTACATATACTACAGTACCGAATGTTGTACTGTAGGCTTTAAAATTATAAATTACATTATTTTCAAAAGTGTTTTGGGTGTGAGTCATTCTTTAGTAACTCAGCCAAATATTCTAACATTTTCTTTCCTCTACTTATTTCTTTAAAAAAAAGATTTTATTTATTCATTTTTAGAAAGAGGGGAAAGGAGAGAGACAGAGAGGGAAGGAAACATCAATGGGCAGCTGCCTCTCACCCCCGCCCCCACCAGGGACATGACCCTGCAATTCAGGCATGTGCCCTGACTGGGAACCAAACCAGCAACCCTTTGATTTGCAGGCCAGCACTCAATCCACTGAGCCACACCAGCCAGGGCACCTCCACTCATTTCTTGTACTAGTACTTACTATATTTTCCTGGTGGCTATACTCTTACATGACATTTCACTTATGTTAGCTGCCTGATCTCCAATTCAAGCATATCAAGTCTCACAGTCCTATTCCTGTATTCACCTTCTTTTCTTTTAGAACATCCTTCTTAATAACTAGTTTTCAATTTTTAAAATATCTATTCAAATTCAGAAATTTCAATGAAATCTAATCTGATGGGAGTGAGTGACTTTCTCTTTCCTAAAACAACCCACCCACCCATTATTTTTTTCTTTTATTTGCAAGGTGGTTGCACTCTCGGTAAGTAGAATCTTACTGCCAAACAGAATGAATACCAAAAGACATCGTGTACGTGTTTAATATATGCAATAAGGCAGAATTAAAATCCAATTAATATCACACAGAATCAGAATCTGAGTGTTAGAACAAACGTTAAGGACCATATTGTACAACCGCCATCTTCTGTATGTATGTGACCACCAGATTTTATTTTTTTTTCCAAAAGAGGGCAAAAACCTTCAAAAAACAAATCAAAACCACCGCACAAGAAAAGGTAATTCTAGTAAACTTGTAAAAAAAAAAGTGTTTGTTCCCTGAGGTAGCCTGTATAGGATGAATGAGACTCTGCCCTGCAACAACTACACCTGTTGTTATATGTAATCCTAATGGCTTTCGACAAGTACCACAGTGACACTCTGTGTAAAGGTGCTTTAGGACCCCAAAGGAGGGAGTAAGCAATTTCATTCCGAAGGTCACACGTTTAGAAATCCAGGGAATGACCTTCCAGAATGACTACACAGGTAGAGACGAATTAGAGTATTTTAACTTCAGGGACAGAAACAGCGTCTCTAACACCCGAGAGTTACAGATAGGAATCTGCAAAGAGCTGTTTGAAAGGGGTCGCAGCAATGAAGGTTTTTTAACAGTAGATTTCAACTTAAGCTGCACATTAGAATGACCTAGGAAGCTTGGAAAATATCCCGCCTACCAGACCTCACGTCAAACCAATTAAAGTCGAATCTGTGGAGCTGGCATAGTATTTTTTAAAGCACCCTGCCCCCAGTCCAACGTGCAGGTGAGGTTGAGACCACCGTTTTAAAGCAGAAAGCAAAATATGAAACGTGGATTTTGAGAGGGAGAAAGTGGCGATAGGGCAGACAAGATGAACTGAAAGCTCTTGTAGGGCAGGGCAGCTACTGCAAACAGCAGGGAAAAGAACCGAGTGAGAGCCAGAAGGAGAGGATTTAAAGGCTGTTTTCTGTGGCAGACCTGCCGGGATTTGGGGGTCGGTAATAAGATCAGTATGCATCCAACTTCATTAAAGTGCAGTTATTCTGTCAGTGGCCCTGCTTCTACTCCAATCATATTTTCTCGCATCTTTTCCCACAGTAAAAAAAAAAATGACGGAAACGTTTTCTATCCCACGAAAGGCGCATGAGCAGACTGTGGGAGGTGCAAAGACCTGAGAAGTCACAAGTACGCAGCCGTTACAATTCTTTCGCGACTCCAGAACCACAACTCACGAACGTCCAGGAGACAAGCTCCCCGGCCGCATTCGCATCTCACTGGGGAACGCGGATAGTTACCTTAAGGCAAATTGGAGCCTTTTAAACCCTGAGGGCCGCGAGGGCAAGGGTGGGGCAACTACTGACGTCTGCGGTGACGAAGCCGGCTCCTCCTACACAACCGCTTCCGGTGGCGCGCAGCCCCGCTTCCGTTATTCCCGCCCGCGCGCCGGCCCCGCCCCAGTCAAAGCACCCTTCAGCGTTCGGGAGCCCCCAACGTCCGTTGAAACTGTTAGGTTGTTGTCGGAAGTCCCCCTGCAGGTTCCCCTTCCGTTTTGCCTATCGACTTCCGCTTTGGGCCGTCAATATGGATGCTGCGGCTGCCTGGCGAAACGGACTTTGATCCGTAGCGAAGGCGCACCTTCTCTGCGGCAGCCGTCCCGCTTCCCCGCCCTCCCCCCGCCCCTTGCTCCAGTCCCTGGGGCTGGCGGGCTCCTCACTACATGGGGGCGGGCCTCCGCGTCCGGCGGAGGGCTTCCTGTTCAGAGGCGGTCTGGCGGTAGGCGGCGGACTCGGCTGACAAACCACTTCGGCGCGGTGAGCGAGCGCTCCGGAGGCTCTAGGGTCGCTGCGCCAAGCCCGACCCTGCGCCGCCATGGCCCCAGTACAGCTGGAGAACCACCAGCTGGTCCCGCCCGGAGGCGGTGGCGGAGGCAGCGGCGGCCCCGCGTCAGCCCCGGCGCCACCTCCTCCTGGAGCCGCCGTGGCGGCGGCTGCTGCCGCTGCGGCTAGCCCTGGCTACCGGCTGAGCACCCTCATCGAATTTCTGCTGCACCGGGCCTACTCGGAGCTTATGGTGTTGACGGATCTGTAAGTGCCGCGAAACCCATGCCTGCTCCCCAGCTTCCCCATTCCCGCCCAAGCTGCTGAGAGGTTTACACCTCTCTTTCCCCTAGAGGATGCTGTTTTCGCCTCTCTGCGGGGGTGCTTACTCTATAATATCTGAGCTCCTGGGGCTTAGCGGAGGTGGAGAAGCTTTGCGTTTGTAGTGTTTCTGGAGAAACGACCGAGACTAGATAATTATACATGTTGTTAGACTTGCCTTGAAAATTTCATCTTTGGGGTTTTTGCTCAAGTTGCCAACACAACTCTATTGATTTCTTGACTGGAAGCTTTTTAGTCCAAAGCTCAAGATTAGGGTATAGGAATACATAATACTTGAGCTTTAAAAAAAAATCCCAAAGATGGGAAATCTGTTTTACAGCATCTTGATGGTACATTTGAATGTGGGTTGTAATTGCTTTTAAGTTTGAACTCGAGAGATGTATATAAAATAATCCAGAATTTTGGATCTCAGTTTTTTTCTGGAACATTTGAAATCTTAACGCATGTAGTATAAGATTTTTTGTAACTGGCCTGCTGTTACTGTTTATAGGAGTATGAGGGGAATTTATAAATCACCAGGTTACCCATGAAATACCATAGGACATGATTAGAGTATAATCCTTTCAGAATAGGATCAGAATACACTAATGATTTTTAGCGTGTGAAAAAGAGGCACTGTAAAATTTGGGGCATATATATTTTAATTACTGTTTTATGTGTTTTACTCCAGGTTCAGAAAAAGTAAGAATTATTACTTTCATCTTTTTTCTGTTGCTAGACTCCAAATCACTGTTTTCAATCGAAATAATAGTTTATAGATATTAGGCTGTAAAGTGTCATAGTAATTTGTTACTAGAGACTTAAAATACTTGTTTGCAGATGACTAAAAGAATTTGAAAAGGTTCCTCTTATTCTTTTAAAATGTCATTTTTACTCAGTTTTAATACACTGTACTTCATTGAATGGGACAGAAAAAAGTCTACCCCTGTCTGATGAGAAACTTAAGTAGCTGTCATGATTAGGGATTATCGTAGTAATATACTTCTCTGCATCATTTATTGTTGGATTTCATAAAAATCCAAGAGTGTCCATGAGAAAATTTCATGTATGTGAAAGTCACGTTTCCTATGTTTAACTATGTAAATGTGTTAAAAACATTTGTTATCGGTGATGATGTAATTTGTATAATTTTTTTTCCATAGGGATTTGTAGAAATTCATTGAACACATTGTGGTTTTCTTACTATTTTAGGGCTTAGTTACGAAGAGAGAAACATTTATTTTATCACTGTAGAATAAGTATATAACTTTAGTCCCTTACCCTTTATATGATGATGATTCCCATACTTATGTCTCCAATATAGATCTCTCCACTGAACTCCAAACTCTACACTTAAATCCCTAATAGGCATTTAAGTGTACCAAGTCCAGAACCAAATTCCTGCTTCCACTCAATCCCCCCAAACCTTTCCTATCTCACTAAATAGTATCACCATTCTTTCTGTGGTTACTTAGGTCAAAACTATTGGAATAATTCCTGGCTCCTCTTTTTTCTAGCCCCACACCCAGTACAAAAGCAAGTCATCTCTGACTTCAGAATCTGACCACTTTTCAACATTTCCATCATGTGTTATTCCTTTGCCAGTGTTATTGCAGTAGTCTGCTAACTGGTATCTGTACTGGTATCTGCCCTTTCCCTCTACAGTTTTTCCTTCAAAAAATAGCCAGGGTGGTCCTTTTAAACCTGCTCACAACCCTCCAGGAGTTCTCCATCTCACTTAGAGTAAAAGTTTTTATAGTCACCTATTTGTTGGGTGACCATAAAATTTGTGGTTGAAATCAGGACTTTTTTTTTAAATTGGATTTATTGGGGTGACATTGGTTACAAAACCATACAGGTTGCAAGTGTACACCTCAATGAAACATCTGCACACTGCATCATGCGCCCACCTCCCCAAGCAGAGTCTCTTTCCATCCCCCATTTTCCCTCACTTTGCCCACCTCCACCTAGTTCCTCACCCCCTTTTCCCTTTGGCTATCACCACACTGTTTGTGTCTGTGTGTTATGTATATATGGTTTTTGGTTAACCCCTTCACCTTCTTTCATTCAGTTCCCCATCCCCCTCCCCACTGACAGCTGTCAGTCTGTTCCATGTGTCCATGCCTGTTTCTATTTTTGTCAGTCACTTTATTTTGTTCATAGGATTCCACACGTAAGTGAAATCATACGGTATTTGTCTTTCTCTGTCTGGCTTATTTCACTTGGCATAATAATCTCCAGATCCATCCATGCTCTCACAAAAAAGTAATATTTCCTTCCTTTTTACGCCATGTAGTAAGTATTCTGTTGTGTAAATGTACCACAGCTTTTTTATTCACTCATCTACTCAGGGACCCTTGGGCTGATTCCGAATCTTGGCTATTATAAGTAATGCTGCAGTGAACATGGGAGTGCATATATTCACTTGAATTAGTTTCTGGATTTTTTAGGATATATTCCCAGAAGTGGGATTGCTGGGTCAAAAGGCAGTTTTAGTTTTGATTTTTTGAGGTAACTCCATACTGCTTTCCATAGTGGCTGCACCAATCTGCATTCCCTCCAACAGTGCAGAAGGGTTCCCTTTTCTCCATATCCTGGCCAATGCCTGTTTGTTGTTCATTGATGATAGTTATCTAACAGGTGTGAGGTGGTATCTGATTGTGGTTTTAATTTGCATCTCTCTGGTGATTGGTGATGTTGAACATTTTTTTCATGTCTGTTGGCCATCTCTATGTCCTCTTTTTGGAGACATATCTATTCAGGTCCTTTGCCCATTTCGTAATTGTGTTGTTTGTCTTCTTGGTGTTGAATTGTCTAAGTTCTTTATATATTTTGGAAATTAACCTCTTATCAGATGTATCATTGGCAAATAATGTTCTTCCATTCAGTGGGTTTCCTTTTTGTTTTGTTGATGGTTTATTTTGCTGTACACAAAAAAAGCTTTTTAGTTTGATGTAGTCCCATTTGTTTTTTCCTTTGTTTCCCTTGCCTGAGGAGATATATAAATTTTTGGAATATTTGTTTTAGATCTGTTAAATACATCATTGGTGTTTTAATAGTAATTGCTTTGAATCTATAGGTTGCTTTGGATAGTATGGACGTTTTAATGATGTTAATTCTTCCAGTCCATGAACACAGTATATGCTTTCAATTTTTTGTATCTTCCTCAGTTTCTTTCTTCAATGTCCTGTAACTTTCCAAGTACAGATCTTTTACTTCTTGGTTAAATTTATTGCTAGGTATGTTATTATTTTTTGTTGTTGCAATAGTAAATGGAATTGTTTTCTTAATTTCTCTTTCTGATAGGTCATTATTGATATATAAAAATGCCACTGATTTCCAAATGTTAATTTTGTATTCTGCTACTTTGCCAAATTAATTTATTAGATCTAGTAGTTTTTGTGTGTGTGGAGTCTTTAGGGTTTCCCATGTACAATATCATGTCATCTACGAATAATGGCAGTTTTACTTTCTCCTTTCCAATTTGAATGCCTTTTATTTCTACTTGGAAATCAGGACACTTTTGAGCCTGAAAGGTGGTGGTGTTAGTAATAATATTGAAGCAACAGTCATAAACTGCAACTGTCTTGGGCAAACCAGGACATGTGGTCACCTTAGCTTTAAGGCCTTACATGATCTGTTTCTTCTCTCCCTTATCTCTTTAACTTCATTTCCCAATATTCTCCCTGCTTAATTCTTTTTTAGCCACTCAACCCTCTTGATGTTTCTGGATAGTGCCAGACACACTCCCCCCTTTAGAGCCTTTGCTCTTCTAGAACTCTTTGTGGTTTGCTTTCTTATTTCCTTTAGGTCTTTGTTCAAATATAACTTATCAGAAAGACTTTCACTGACTATCCATGAAAAGCCCTCTGCCTCTTCATTCTATCCTTCTTTACTCACTGCTTTGTTTTTCTGTAAGCACTTACTGCCACCAGACATTATTTATTGCCTGTCTCCTCCCCACCAGAAGCTCAGTGAGGATAGGGATTTTGATTTGTTTGCTACTTTAAACAGGGCCTAGAACAATGCCTAGCACGTAGTTGGGGTTTAACTAATTATTTATTGATTTACTACATCAGTGAATTAATTTTTAAAATTGTCATTGTAGACCATAGAATATTTTATGGGCAGATTCACTGTTGCTCTTGATAGGTATATACAAAATAACTTTTTTGTCTTTTGACTTGTGGTAACCAAAATTAGTTTAGGGACCTACCTTGGAAGTTCCTAAATTATGTCTTTTTCCTTGTTCCAGGTATAAACTGTCAGGATAAATGTATTAGTAATGTAAAACCAGTATTCTTTTTTAAAGACTTTATTTATTTATTTTTAGACAGAGGGGAAGGAAGGGAGAAAGAGAGAGAGAAATATCAATGTGTGGTTGCCTCTCATGTGGCTCCCACTGAGGACCTGGCCTGGAACCCAGGCATGTGCCCTGACTGGGAATCGAACTGGCGGCCCTTTGGTTCCGAGCCCGCGCTCAATCCACTGAGCTACACCAGCCAGGGCTAAAACCAGTATTCTTATACACTTTATAAGAATCTTATTTCTGCTACATTTCATGCTCCTCTGTAAACTATCAAAAGAAAAAAGGACAGCCTTGGCATTTTAGGTGGTTTGTTTTTGGCCCCAGATTTTTTTTCTTTGCTTATACACTGCCTTCTTCTGCCACGCTCCCTCCCCCAGTATACATGCTCTCATCTTAAGAGTTTACACTCTGCCTCTACTTTTTTTAAAAAAAGATTTTATTCATTCATTTTTAGAGAGGGAGGAAGGGAGGGAGAAAGAGGGAGAGAAGCACTGATCGGTTGCCTCTCACACTCCGCCATCAGGGGCCTCAGCTGCCAACCCAGGTATGTGCCCCAACCGGTAACCCAGGCATGTGCCCCAACCGGTAATCGAACTGGCTTGCTGGCCCGCGCTCAGTCCACTGAGCCACAGCAGCCGGTGCTGCCTTGACTTCTTAGGGACTTAGCATCTGTTCTTTTTAAAACCTCTTTAAATTAAAATCAGAAAATGCTGGAAACTCAGTTGTGTGAACTTAACCACCCTTACATATAAATAAGTTTCTGTGACTTGCCATTTCCAAAAATTATCATTTTAAGGCTTTTGTCCCAAATGGTGGATTTGTTTTCAATAAAGGAATTTTAAATAGGTTAGGAGGAATTTTGGGAAAAGGGATACAGACCGCAAAGCCTGTTTTTTGTCCCTGAAATGATACCACCTCTGACCTGAGATGATCCTTTCAGGGCCCCTGGGGCAGGTAAGAAGAGCTGGAACAATGGTTCCTGTTTTTTCTATCCCCAAAGGCTCTACTCCTTTTCTCTCTCTCTTACACCCATGGCTCTTACTCTCTCTGTCCCTTGAGGACAAGGGTTATGGCTTCTCAAGGAGTGATCTCAGGAGCTTTCCCAGGGAGAGGAACTTGACAGCTGCTTTTACTTCCAGTCTCACAGTAAAGCCTTTATTTCTGCTTCATCCTCTGGTCCGCTGGTCCTTCCAGCTCCTACCTAATTTCTTTTTATTTGGATGATATCTTCAGCATCAATCCCACAGTCTACCATGAGAATTGTAGGTAACTATAAGCCAGAGCTCATTTTAATAGTTTTTCCTCCTTGTACTTTGAATCTTTGGAGTTGGTCTTAGTTTTTCTGCACCTGTGGCATGTGGGTAAGAGAAGAGGATCAAAGGGTTTTGGTGTGTATTCTTCGAGAATGATTAAATGCTAGGGGCGGCTTTAGAGTTAAATCTTGAACCATGAGATAGAGGTTTACAGAATATGATGATTCAGGAGGCAGATCAGGACCTTTGTAAAAGCACAGTAGATGTGAGTGTGTCATATGGCATTATTTGTCAGAGGAAATGGTGATATTGGTTGCTTAGCTATCAGTACTGGGAAACTAGCAAAAAAGAAAGAAAGAAAACCTCTATTGGAGCTGTTTCAAGGTAATATAAATCATTTACATCTAACCACATGCGACATCATAATTACTGTACAACCTTTGCTGACACTGGCCCTTTTGTGTGCTCAGCTTCCAGTTTTTCCCACCAGAACAAAACAGGGAAGGGTAACGGATTGAAAGCAAGGTTCCAGTGGATATGGGGAGACTGGCAACTAAGTAGTACTCTGCATCTATGACCATTTTGGTCTTAAAAGAATATTTTCTCTGACTCTCTGCTATAGTGTGCTAATAAGTCTCAGGCATTTTAAATTCCTGAGGTTCATACAGTACCTTTTGAAGCTTTTTGAATGGAGATACATGTTCTTTTGTTGGTTTTTCTCTTATAGCCGTATTGCCGGAAACTCATAAAAGTAAAAAAAGAGTTGGTAGCCACGCAAGCTTGTAGTGGCTATTTATCTAATTTTCCTGAAACACTAAGGTCAAAGTCAATTGAGTCAAAGTAAAGACTTATATTTTGATGAAGGTATGCATATATTTAGTCAATTTCTTTTTTTTTTTATTTCTTTCTAGACTGCCAAGGAAATCTGATGTGGAAAGGTGAGTATGAAAAATCCTTAAATCTGTGTCTCTGTTGATATATCTATAAGAGTGTGTGTGTGTGTGTGTGAGAGAGAGAGAGAGAGAGAGGGTGCGGGTATGGGCGTGGGTAGTGGGGCTGTAGGTTGGAAACCTAGGTCCAGAACGCCTCGGGTGATTTTTTTACACATTATTTGTTTGTAAGTTCCTCATCCTTGACAATTCTTGGTGTGCGACCAGCTCTGGACCTTAGGTTCTAAAAACCTTTATTGAGTCACTGACTAAGTTAAGTCCCTGAGGGGCATAGGAAGATGTGCCAGTAGAAGATACAGAACTTAATGGAAGAAGCTGAGGAGTAGACTGACTGGAAAGTTGGCTGCTAATTTACCATTTGCTACAATGATGCTATTAGATTTCTTTAGAGAATTAACATTTGCGTAGTGCAATTACTGTTTTATAATTGAGAGAATTTTGATTCAGTTGGAGTTTGGGGCTTAAGATATAACTAAACACTATTATGTTTCCATAGGCCAGATGAGCAAGACAAATTAAGGTTTCAAAAGCATTGTATAATTAAGATTTAAATTACGGCTACAGCATAGGCTACTTAACTATATCTTTGGTACTACTTATGTTCCTTGGTTGATTTTTTTCTTTTTCTTGAAAGCTGCTAATCTAGAACTCTATATCCAGTGGAATTACTTCTTTTTTTGTAATCCTCACCGAAGGACATGTTTATTGATTTTAGAGAGAGGGGAAAGGAGGGAGAGAAGGGAGAAACGTCGATGTGAGAGAGGAACATCGATTAGCTGCCTCTTGTACATGCCCCAGTAGGGACTGAACCACAACCTAGGCATGTACCCTGACTGGAAATTGAACCTAACTGGGAATTGAACCTGTGACCTTCTCCTTCACAGGATGATGCTCCAGCCAGGCGAGGCTCACCGGCCAGGGCTGATTTTTTAAAAATACTAAGTCACTAGGGAGGATTTTAGCATTTATTAATGACAACACTCCACCCCTACCCCCAACTGACCTTTCTGATAGAATTAGACATAATTCTTTAAAAAAGGTGGAGGCGAAGAGACAATTGAAGCATGCCTGTGTTATGGTTTGGTTGGTCAATTTTAAAGGAAGAAAATGAGAAAGTCAGGGTTTGTGCTGTTGACTCTTGGGTAAGAAGGGAAACTGGGCTCTAGAAAACCTATCACTTGAGACAACATGGTGTCAAAATAAAAAAAATCTTACAATGGTTTGCAAAGCGGGGTGTCTTCTTTCCAGTAGAGAAGCTCATTTGGGAAACCAAATTAATAACATACAAATATAATTCTTCTGGAAGAGAAGCAGAGAGCTCTTGTCCTCTGTAAGTTAGAGTGACAGTACTGAGGCTCCCAGCACTGAGGTGGCTGCCAGATCATAATTCACATTTAATATTTCTGTTGTGTCCCCCTCTTGCCTTGAGGCTCTGTTTATTTTATCTCTTAGGATCCTTCACAGATACTGGCAAAGAGTCATAACTGTCTCTGTCTTCTTGATATTATTACTGGCTGATCCTGAAGGAAGACTAGCAGGTTGTTTGTGGGCATGTATGCCCTCAATAGGAGCTAGGTTCTGTAGTCTTCAGTCAGGATTATACTTCAGCAAAAATTTTATTTTGGCATCATGATATTGGTGTTGGCTAGATGCAGAGATGTGGACTGGATCTGTACATCACTGAACAGCAATACTAAGATTAATAGGTCAAAAGCCATTTGGAGGGAGGTTGGTGTCCTGTTCAGTCCCTGCCATTGTCATGGCCTGTTGAATGTTTTTTTTCAGTGTCTTAAGGTGAGCTGTGAAAGGTATGATTATCAGTTTTTTAGATGACAGGAAGTGGAGAGGTCTAGCTAACACATTGTTTGATAAAATAAAGACTTTATAAGGAGATGATAAAAATAATGATGAATATGTATTGGGAGAAAAAGCATCGTAGTGAGTATAGAATAAAAATAAATATGGGCAGACCTTCTAGTTTTTACTCTTAGTACTCAGCTTACCTTCTTTGCTTGGCTAATTTAATATCTAAGTTTATCATTTAAATTCGTTTGATAAAGAGTTACATACTTAAGTTCTTTTATTACCTAATTTTTATTATTACCTAATTTTTAAAATCATACCCTTGCAAGATGTGAATTGTGCCCTTACTTTTGTAGAAATAATACAATTTCAAGCTCTATTTTAATTCCTTTCTTTTACCAAAAAGATTACTGATTCATAACTGATAATTTCAATTATGAAATTTATAACTCCTTATTTGGTCCCCTATGTGACCCTGTTAACTTCTGTATAGTAACTTTGTATCTGTGAATTTAGTATATTTTAGTAAACAACTTTTATTATAATATAAAATTAATTTTTAAAATGTGATTTATTGCTAAAACATTCTTTTGGATTTATTACTGTGAGGTGAAAAAGCATATGTAGATGGTATACAAAATTTGACTATGTAAGTAGTTAGATAAATATTCTAGGTGGTTCATTTTGTTGTAATGCTTTTAAACAAAGATTGAGTCGTACTTTAGCTCAGATGAAATAAATTGTGAAATGCTCTTTTAAATCTGTTGGTTCATTAACAATTGTTTTATTTCATAGGAAAATAGAAATAGTGCAGTTTGCTAGCCGGACACGTCAACTCTTTGTTCGATTACTAGCTTTAGTAAAATGGGCTAATAATGCTGGCAAAGTGGAAAAATGTGCGGTGAGTTGAACTTTAGATTTTATTTTATATAAAAATGACTTTGTGGAATGTTAACAGTTTCTAATTTTAGCTTTAACATATCTGGTGATTTGTTTTGAGAGACATTATTTTTTTTTAATAATTACTTTATTGTTGTTCAATTACAGTTATTTGCATCCTCTCCCTTCCCCTCCTCCCTCCCCCTCCAACCCCACCCCTCTCCCCAGCCTCCCTCCTCCCCCTTGGTTCTGTCCACGTGCCCTCCATAGTGATTGAGAGACATTACTTCTGTGAGTAATCATATTTCTTGTGGTAATGTGTATTTCTTTAGAAGCTTAGTATTTGTTACAGACAGAAAGAAGAGTAGGCAATATCTGAAGACATCATTACACTAGAAGGCATTAATTAGGAGACTTGAACTAAGGGGAAAGTAGTTAATTTATATTTGTATTGTTCCTTAGAGTTTACAAGGTACTCCCTTAAATTTTGCCTATTGATTCTTGACAACCCTGTGAGTATGAGAAAGTCAGTATTTTGTTATTTTACAGATGAGGAAACAGTAAGATTCCTAGAGATTAAATGGATTCTTAACGGTCACAGCAGATAACAGCATTTATCTATTTTTTATTTGTTTATTCATCTGCTCATTTTACAAACATTTATTGAGCAAAGGTTATGGGATGTGGTGGGTGGAGACTTGAATAAGGAGGCACAGCTCCTGTTATCAAGAAACTCATAGTTTTTTGACTGTTGAATCACTCTTTTGCATTCAAAGGATGGCATATAGGGAAGCGTCATACCAAAGATGCTTTAGCAAAGATGTTAAAACCTGCCCCCCACTTCCAAAAAGTTTTAAGCTATTTTCAAGAAGTGTTCAGAGGAAAAACATCAGTAGGGATCTTGTGTTAGCCTATTGAGTTCATAACTTGGGAGAGGATGGTGTGGTGTTAACACATGAGATGCACAATTATTCCTTCCTATTTTGCTTCAGTCACTTCTAATGAGAGAAATGGGAGTTCATATTGGAAAGAGTAGAGAAATTGTTATAAAAAAATAATGTCCTAAGGTAATGAGAGCATTTACCCACTTTAATTGAGGTCAGCTTTCCAGGCCCAGGTTTCAAGGGCAAGTAGCCTCCTAGCCACTGTTTCTTATGTTTGGAAAGTTGGGGATGAGGTAGATTCTCTAAGTTGGACATTGATGCTAAAAATTCTTTTTTTTAATTCGGTTATGTAATGACATTAAATTTTTTTTTTATTTTTATACATCAAATCAGAAAAACTTTATTTTGGTTAAATTACATTCAAGTCATTTAAAAATTCTCCTAAGTTTATCAGGCTTCCTGGATGATTAAAATTAGCAGCTACCCATTATAGAGATACCATAGTAAATTTATTTTTGGCACCCTGAGAATCTAAATTAGAAATACTTTTGTAGTAATTTTATATTTGCAAATCTCTTGGGGTTTGCATATTCCATAAAATTTCACTTCAGAAAGAAATCTACAACACAGTTATGTTTCTTTTTTTATTTTAAAAAAATTGATTTGAGAGAGAGAAACATTGATTTGTTGTTTTACTTATTTATGAATTCATTGGTTGATTCTTGTTTGGGCCCTGACCAGGGATTGAACCTGCAACCTTGGTTTATCAGGATGATGCTCTTAACCAACTGAGCTACGGGGACAGGGATGGGGTAATCTTTAGAAAAGATGTTCAAATTTTCAATGAAAAGTTAGGTATTACTGAAGTATATCAAATCCAAGTGTTAAATTTTTCAAATCTGGTATGAAATCCCAAATTATACCAGGGGTATTGAAGTTACCTGTTTGATACTACTGAGTTGTGCTTCAGTAACATTATATCAAACAAAAACCAAAACTCTTGGTTTTGATATTGAGCCATATTGCATTAATCTCTTATTAAGTCATAGTATCATAGTACAGTGTTAGTTTTTTAAATTGGCTATTCGAATAAGTCATATTCTGATATAAAGTCTCATTTAAATTTACATAAAGTTTTAGTGTTTATGTTTTGTGGATGCAGATACAGATGTGTTTATGTTAAAGATAAAGTTCATCAGCTGGAGAATTAGAGGATTATTCATGTTTTGACACTTCTGTTCTCAACCTAATGATTATTTAACTCACAGGTGGCAAACACAAGGCCCGCGGGCCCAGTCCGGCCCTCCACCTTGTTCTCTCCAGCCTGACACCTTGTTTCTACACATCTTGCTTAATTGTTACGGAGTAGTTACATTTCTACAGTCCTTAAATTACATTCAGCCCTTTGAAGGCAATCACGAGTCTGATGCGGCCCCCGGTGAAAATGAGTTTGACACTGCTGATTTAACTGATATATTTAGAGGTGCTTAATAGATAATGATCTTTAGGCATGCCAGACATATTACATGTTTAGCTGAATGTATAAATACACAGTTTATAGAACTCTGACTAATGGTAAAACAGTCTAGATAATGTTTTATCTAAGAAAAAGAAAATGTCTCTCACATTCTCATAGAGCTTTTTAAAAAACAGCTTTATTGAGATGTAGTTTACATACCATACCACCCACCTATTTAAAATACACAATTCAGTGGTGTTTAGTCTATTCACAGATATGTACAACCATCACCACAGTCAATTTTAGAACATTTTCATCACCTCAAAAATTAAACCTTCACCCTTTTAACTATCACCCCCAAGTACCTACCCCTAACTAGCCCTAAGCAAGCAGTAATCTACTGTCTATAGATTTGTCTATTCTGAACATTTCCTATAAATGGAATCATGTGGTCTTTGTAACTAGCTTCTTTTACTTAGCATGTTTTCAAGGTTCATTTACATCATAACATGTAGTAGTACTTCGTTTGTTTTTATACCTGAATTGTATGGATTTTGTTTATCCATTCATCAGTTAATGGCCATTTAGGTTATTTCCAGTTTTGGGCTGTTATGAATAGTGTTGCTGTAAACATTCTCATACAAGTTTCTGTGTGGATATATGTTTTTATTTCTCTTGGGTATATACCTAGCAGTGGAATTGCTGCATCATATAGTAACTCTATGTTTAATCATTTAAGGAACTGCCGAACTGTTTTTGCAAAATGGCTGTCCCATTTTATGTTCCCACCGGCAATGTATGAGGGTTCCAATTTCTCCACATCAATATTTGTCTGACATTTTATTCTAGCTGTCCTACTAGATGTGATGGGCATCTCATTCTGGTTTTTTTGCATTTCTCTCATGACTAATGATGTTGAATATCTTTTCATGTGCTTTTGGTCATTTGTATATATTTCTTAGAGAAATGTCTGTCTGGTGCTCAGTTAAATTTTACAGGAATCGGGAGAACACTTTGTAAAGTACGTGATTGTCAAGTACAGCTGAAACTAATACGAAATAGTACTGGGTATAAACTGTAATTGAGAAATAAAGTTTAAACTTAAAAATGTAAAGAAGATTATTAGCCATATTAACTGCTTGTGTGTGAGTACTTAAAAGAAAAAAAGAACATGCTGGTCATTAGGGACCTATATGGACTCACTAATATGGGTTAAACTAAAGTTTTAATCTTTATTTATTTGATTTCTAAGACAAAGGAATATAGCCGAAGCTAGTATATTTTGAGTTGAGCAAAGTGGTTTAGAGTGTTTCATTAATTACCCATGTTTAAGGCGGAGGGACTTGGCCTGGATAAACTGTGGCACCCTGCTAGGGCTGATGAATGTCTTCCTTGAGGGAGGTCTTTGCTATTCTTTGGCCTTGGCTTTAGTCCGATAAGCATTTTTACAATGTCCTGAGTGAAGGGAGATTTGGGATGACCAAAATCTGAGTAAAAACCAGTTCAGAAGTTGAGAGAAGCAGGATTCAAGATGGTTATAAGTATGTTAAAATCAGACAGATTCAATTCCTGCTTTAAGTTGGTATGGGAAAGTGGATGTTGCCTGTTAGAGATTCATGAACAAGAGATCAAGGCCTTTTAGTTGACTCCAAGCTTGCTATGTGTTAGCTGTGGCTTCTAATAAGAAGTTAGTGTTGGTGACCATGATAAAAATCCATTTTACTAGTGTGGGGGCACAAAAATGCTCCTCCCATTTTTCTTAGTTCTTCTGATTAGGCTAAAATAATCAGATTAACATGAGAGATTAATAGGTGAAAGTATCCAAATTTATTACATATGTACATATGGAAGTTCCATAAGAATATGAGACTTGAGGATGTACCTTATATGCCATTTTGGACTGAGGAGAGGGAGGCAGGGGTCTGGTATTTCAAAGAGAAAGCAGGCAATTTACAGGTAGTAGAGAAAGAGCAAACATGATAAACAAATTCTGGCCGGGCCACTCAGAAACAATGGAACACAGAGGGGAGTCCAGCAAACAGGCTCTACCTGATTTTTCCCTGTCTGCCACATTTACTTTATATTAGGATGCTAAGGTGACACTCCCTTCCTTTAAACCGGTTTTTCTATCTGAATTCCTTTAGTCGGGTAAGGAGGAGGAGCAAAGATTCTTTTTGAGTCTTTTGTTTCTTAAAAATAACCGGCTTAAAATATCCCAGAAAATATATTTTGTAGTGGTAAAACTTTGGTCCCCTTTACTAGTCATGGAAGGTAACACTTGTACTGGGCTTCACTGGTCTAACGAAGAGTTAGAAGAAACATTTTTTGGTTCCAGCTTCTCTGATAATTAATTTTCTTTGGGCAAGTGTCTTAACCTAAGCCTCAATTTTCTTATCTCTAAGGCGGTGGTAATTATCTGGTTTTGTCTATTTCCTGGTCTTGTGAAAATCAGTTAATGAGTATGGAAATGCTGAGAAAATGTAGGGCATTTTGTGTGCATGATGTGGTCTTAATTCGGGATACCATATTTTAAGTTGGCCACTGGTACAGGAGCATTTCTAGGCGTGGGACAAGGATGGCAAGTCAGGAATTTGGAGATGTGAAGATTAATTGAAGTGATGTGGAATGTTTAGCTTGCAGAGAGGTTGGGCATCCCCTTTCAAAAAGGGCATGAAAGACTAAGTATTGTTCGAGAATAGAAGTAGAAGATAAAAGTTCCAAGGAAATACAAGATCTGTCCAGAAGGTATCCAGCCATGTAATATGAAAAATAGAGACATTTATTGAAGAAGATATAAGACACAAGAAATATTGTACATAGGACAATGCCACCTCAGTCCCCTTCAAAGTAGGCACCTTGGGATCTCGCATAGTTCTCCCATTTGCCATCAGCTGCCCTGTCAACGTTTTCCTGAATCTCGTTGACTGTCTGCAATCTCTTCCCTTTCAAAGGTGATTTTAATTTTGGGAAAAGCCAGAAGTCTCAGGGTACCAAGTTTGGGCTGTAGGGAGGCTGAGTCACCTGGGTGGTTCGATGATTTGCCAAAAACAACTTCACGAGACATGATGCATGAGCAGGCACATTGTTGTGATGAAGCTGCCCATCACCAGTTGCCCATAGCTGTGGCCTTCTGAATCATCCTAATAGTTTCCATGGAAGAATGTTCAAATTTGATGCAGATTCGTTGCTCTACTCCCTCAGTCATTTTGAATGTGGTAGCCACACAGTACACATGCTCAATCAGTGGCATCTACCGCCCCCACTGACTAGTACAGTGAAATTGTCACTGTTCACACGTGTGCAGTTTAGTTCACTCTCCTTGGCTGCCAGGTTACATTGATGTTGCACAAACCATTCTCCTTATACTAATACTGGCTGGAATTTTTCCGGACAGACCCTACAGATTTCAGCTCTGTGAAGAGCTTTACTAGTTCAGGTGCCCTTATGAAATGCACTAAGTAGGGAAATTGATGGGAAGGATCTCTATATTTGGCATGAAGTTGATCTAGATCTCATAACAGGCAGTGTGTGTTGAATGTTTCCATGTTCTAGGCACTGTTCCAATTCTCAGAACAACCTATGAGGTTGGAAATCATCTCTCTTTTACAGTTCAAAAAACTGAAGCACAGAGGGATTAAGTAACTTTCCCAAAGTTATAGGGTTAGCAAATTGCAGAGCTAAAATTGAGACCAAGGCAGCCTGGGTTCAGGAATCCACACTTCATTACCAACTATTAAACAAAAATTTTAACAGAAAGTCTTTATTTATTTATTTATTTGTTAAAGATTTTACTCACTTATTTTCAAAGAGAGGGAGAGAAACATCAATGTGTGGTTGCCTCTCATGTGGCCCCCACTGGGGACCTGGCCTGCAACCCAGGCATGTGCCCTGACTGGGAAGCAACCAGTGAGCGACCCTTTGGTTCGCAGCCCCTGGGTTACACCAGCCAGGCCTGAAAGTCTTTTTAAAAGAAAGGGTTTATTAGACCATTGCTAGCAGAAAAAAGAAGACTGGGCTTGGGGCATGGAATCTAAGCCACCATGGCAAGGTAGAAAAGACAGGCATGTCCATCCTCTTAGCATTTTGCAAGCATTTTCATACATCAAGTGTGTGTGTTGTGAGGGTCGGTGTAAGCCCTTCAGAAAGGATTTACATTAGCTCTAGACAAAAGGGGTGGGAGAAGGAAAGCGGGGGCTAGTTCTGAGATAGGTGCAAAGCTCATGTGTAAACAAGAAATGGAGGTTCCTAGGGTTCAGTTGTTACCTGATTCTTCTCTCTTTAGATAATCTCGGAAATAGCCACCTGGGAGTTGATTTAATAATTCCAACCTACACTAAGGAGTGTGAACAGTCTCTTGTTGGTTTTGCACTGCACTTAATGGACTGACCCATTTTTGTCTCTTCCTTCCACCCTCTGGCCTGCTGTAATTTGATTTAGGACTTCTCAGAATTTACTCTTTGTCACCAACCAACTCTAGGAGTCCGTAAGAGTAGTTCAAAGCATTTTATTTTATTTTTTTAAGTTATATTTTTTATTGTTGTTCAATTACAGTTGTCCCTACTTTCCCCATTGCTCTCCCCTGCCCTGCCCATCCCCCTATTTATTTTTCCCAACTCATGATGTTATGTATCTGTAATGTTAAGAATGAAGAAACGAATTGGAAAACCTTTCACTGAAATTGATAGGAAATACTGTTCTTAAAAATATTTCTTCAAATTACTGGAAAAACTTTTGAAGAAGTATTTTGCAATATGGAGCACCTGTATTAATTCCCCTTGAAATCTACTTTGAAATGAATCGGTGATATTTGAAGTGAAAAGTGGCTAGCTTTCAAGGAAACTTATACATTTACCTTTTGCTTTAAAGATGATCTCGAGCTTTTTAGATCAACAAGCCATCTTGTTTGTGGATACTGCTGATCGCCTTGCTTCGTTAGCTAGAGATGCTCTGGTTCATGCACGCCTGCCTAGTTTTGCCATCCCATATGCCATTGATGTACTGACTACTGGGTCTTACCCACGGCTCCCAACCTGCATTAGGGTAAGTACATTCTCCCTCACCCACCCTCATCTTAAAAGTTGAAGGCCTTGGCACTGTATCTACTATATTAGTAAGTAGACCAGCAAAAACTTTTACATTTTTAAAACAAATATTTTGTGTAGTTTGTTTTTTCCTCTGTAACTAAAATTGTGTATTGTTTTGGTTTTTTTGTGTATGTTTTTTTTTTTAAATAAATTGGGGTCAGAATGTGAGTAGGTATCAAAATGGATAGGGGTTTTTTTTGGTGAGGATAAATAGATGTGTAGATGTAACTTAGATGTACAGATATGAAAATACTGCATGTAAGTTGCTTTTGAGAAGTGTTTTTAAAGTTTTATTGTGTGGTAGTTTTACTGCCTTGGTACTATTGTACTTTATGCTTTTAAGAAGTGGTAGAAGTCATCTAGTGACATTAAGTTGGTTTCATAAATAGAGCATGAAGATCATGTTGCATGACTGTGGGTGACTGTTGGAATCATTTGACACTAATGCATGATAGTAAAGGTCACTTATTGATGTAGACTGCAGAAATGAGTGTTGATACTCTCTTGGATAAAATAAGAAAATACTGTGTTAAGACAGGTGCAGCTAAAAATTATGCCTCTTTGTACGTTATTTTAAACTCACTTAAATTCCTTTGAAGGATAAAATTATTCCTCCAGACCCAATTACCAAAATTGAGAAACAAGCCACACTTCACCAGCTGAACCAGATTCTTAGACATCGTCTTGTAACCACAGACCTTCCTCCTCAGTTAGCAAATCTTACAGTTGGTATGTACTTGAAGGTTATTTTTTTAACAGTTGACTTGTTAGAATATTTTAAAAGGTTTGGGGTTTTATTCAAAGAAATATCATTATGAAGTTTTGACGTACAATTCTGGTTGTGTTGGAATCTGTCACTTGTCAGACCTGTCATTTCTCTTTATTACCTGGAAATGCAGTGCTGGCATTTGAAGCTGGCACGTGGGTGAGAATGAGTGAGATCACCTGGGGCTGGAGGAGAGCCAAGTCTCAGGGTTGAGCCTCAAGAAAATATTGTTCATTGAAGTTAGAAGAGTTGCCTTTGGTTTCTTTCTTTTTTTTCCTTTTCTTTTTTCTTTTTATTGCAGAGAGAGGGGAAGGGAGGGAGGGAGAGAGGGAGAGAAACATTGATGTGAGAAACATCCATTGGTTGCCTCCCATACTTGCTGTGACCTGGGACCAAACCCGCAACCCAGGCATGTGCCCTAACTGGGAATTGAACCGGTGGCCTTTGCTTTGTGGGATGACACCCAACCAACTGAGCCACACCATCTGGGGGCTCCCTTTGGTTTCTTGATGACCTGGAATCTAGCTACTGCTTATGCAGAAACCACTGAACTGTTTGAATACTTATGAAAAAACATTCGATCTGCTTAAAATTTCTTATAAGCAAGACTGACAGTTCTGGGTTAGCAAAAAGCTTTTTTTTTTTTTTTTATCCTCACCCAAGAACATGCTTATTGATCTTAGGGGAAGGGAAAAAGAGAGAGAAGGAGAGAAACATTGATGTGAGAGAGAAACATCGATCAGTTGCCTCTCACTTGTGTCCTTACAGGGGATGGAACCTACAACCTAGGCTTATGCCCTGATCAGGAGCCAAACCTGTGACCTTTTGATCTAGGGGCAGATGCTCCAACCAACTGAGCCACAGCAGCCACGGTGAAAACTTGCTTATTTTTTTAGTAAAGTAGACTTCTTTTCTTTTTCTAAAAGCAAATGGCCGGGTGAAGTTTCGAGTTGAAGGAGAATTTGAAGCCACCTTGACTGTAATGGGAGATGATCCTGATGTTCCATGGCGTCTTCTTAAGCTAGAAATTCTAGTAGAGGATAAGGAAACAGGAGGTAAATCACAAATATGGATTTAAATCCTAAGTATTGATTTAAATGTTTGGTGTTTTTATATCATTGAAACATTTGATAATTACCAACTGACCTTAGAGATTTTAGTGTTTAAATATAATGTTCTCTAGTTTTCCTAGATAGTTTCAGTTCTTTTTTTAAAAAATTCATTATTAGTTAATATATTCTTCATTAGTTGGTACTGTGATATGATCTGTATGCTTTTCTGATTAACCACTGTCTTGTCTTCTGCAAATGGAAGATGGGCGAGCCTTGGTTCATAGCATGCAAATCGACTTTATCCATCAGCTGGTGCAGTCAAGGCTATTTGCTGATGAGAAACCTCTTCAGGACATGTACAACTGCCTACGTATCCTTCTGTCTCTAGTCTTGAACTGTAGTAGCCTAAACTCTCCCCTTCCTCTTCTTTTGCTAGAAATGGGGCTGGGGAACTAGTCGATGTGAAGAATAGTGATAGATCTATAATAAACCAAGTTTTAAATTTTACTGTTGACTTTGCAGGTAAAAACAAAGCATGATGAATTAGAAATAGTACTGTTTGGAGAAAAAAGTAGTACTATTTGGTCTACCCATATTCTCTAAACTATGATGAATTAAGGGGCAACTTGGACCTTATGGTTTGTTTATAATTAAATCAAAATTAAATACACCTTTTTCTAAGATTATGCCACAAATTATATCACTTTTTGGGATGAGTCATTGGAGAAATGTAACTCCAGAAATGTCTTTCATAACCAGCTTTTGAGAATAAAGCTTTTATTAAATGAAGTTTGATTATGTTTGATTGACTGTTGTAGTAATATATATTATATTTGCTTAACAAGATCCATCAGATTCTTTCTGCTTATCACTTCAGTTAGAAGTGCTACATTCCCAAACTCTAATGTTAATCCGAGAGCGGTGGGGAGACCTTGTGCAGGTAGAAAGGTATCATCCTGGAAAGTGCCTCTCCCTCTCAGTTTGGAAGTAAGTAAAGTTGATTCTGGTGGATTCATGTTATGACTGTAAATACTCTTTATCTTTTCCTCTTACACATCTGATTTACTATATGCTGATAGCTGTGTGCCTCTAACAACGTGATTTTGTATAGTAAGGTCCCGTGGTAGCATACAAACTTCACAGGACATCCAAAATTGACACCTTTCTTAGAATGTGGCATGTTTTAAGTATGTAGACATCTATCTATTTATTCTAAGACTTATTCTAAAAAAGTTAGATTACTCTGGGCTAATAACAGATTGCTAAAAAACTTACGTTGTTGGATATCTTTCTTAAAAAAAAACATGCTTGCTTATCACAGTTTTACATCTTTGAATTGCACTTTTTAATACCTTTTTGGGGGAGGGTTTTGGGAAAAATTAGTATTGGGCCGTTCATAGTCCTTAATTCCCTGTTTAAACTTTGCTTGAGTCCCATTTTCTATAAAGCAATCAGAGATGAATAGATACCACTTAGAATATAGGTTTTGTTTTGGAATTTTTTTGTTTATGTGCATATTTTATTTTTAAATTCTGTGGGGTTTTTTTAATGCAATAAATCAAATGCTGTGTTTGATTACAGACTAGCTCTCTTCCCAATATTAATGTATTCCCTCCACAAACAGTGAGGGTCTGTCATATTCTAGACTCTTGCTAAGGCACACAATAGATTGCCTCTATTTCAATCCAAAAGTTAACAGTCTGTGTTGGAAAAAATTGTATATTTCTTTTTTTCTCTTTAGTCAACAGGTCCTTGGGAGAAAAACAGGGATGGCATCTGTTCACAAAGTTACAATTAAAATCGATGAGAATGATGTCTCTAAACCTTTACAGATTTTTCATGATCCTCCTTTGCCAGTTTCTGATTCCAAATTAGTAGAAAGAGCCATGAAGGTAGATGATGTCAGTATATTTTAATATTGCTTTAATAAATTAATATAATATAACTTATTTATAGTGAAACTTTTAGTACAAATTCTTTAAAATACCTAATTGTTCCTAAAACTCTTTTTGAAACTTGTTTTAAATGATTGCTATTCTTCTATACTTGTTATTTGTTAAAAATCTAATGTTCAAACACTTTTAAAAATATTCTTTCATATTTTAAAATTTCAATCAGATCATCATTTTATTTTTGTCATTTAATCTTTATAATAACTGATACATATTATATCTTGATCTATACTTGCCAAAATGTTACTTCTAGTCTTTAAGTCACCTATATCATGTTTATTTTTTTAACTTTAAGTTTGTACTTAATCAGTGTGATTTTAAAAGGAAATATCTTGAAGGACAGTAATCTACCCAGGCTTTTAAAGTAAAAATGTTTAAATAGAACATACGATTCTTTTGTTCTTGTCTATGCAGATTGATCACTTATCAATAGAAAAACTCCTGATTGACAGCGTCCGTGCACGAGCTCATCAGAAGCTCCAGGAGCTGAAGACCATTCTTAGAGGCTTCAATGCCAATGAAAACTGTAGGTTCTTTTAAATGGGCGTTTCTTTCTTTCTTTTGTTTGACCTTGTATTCACTTTTATTTTCTGAAGGGTCTGTCTGAATATGACTTCTTTCCTGATATACTGGTTTTGTTATGGAGGCTGGGCATTTTTGCATTTTAACTTGCGATCTACCAAGCTTGTCCTAACTTTTCCCTTATTTTCTTTTTATTTAACTTGGCCTTATTTTGAAATGTCTGCATATCGACCCTCCTTAAAACTCTTTTTTTCCTATTGAAATGGAAGCTATTTTAACATTTTAATATGAATCTTACTACTTTTAGTTTTTCTTCTACGATTAAGGCAGCTTTGCAGATTTTTATGATATAGTTATAAAATGTGCCTTTTTGAAGCGGAATATATGCTTTGTCTTTTAAAACATTATTTTGAATTGTTAATACATTAACAGGGTTAAAATAAATACAGATGTACACACAGAGTGAAAATTCTTCTATTTACCTAGTAGATTCAGAGCTTTGGGGACAGTCATTCATTTAGAAAGTAAGCACTTTCATTTTAGGAGCATAGTTTCACAGTATTTTAATGTGTGTATTTACTAATATTCCTACCCCAGTTGTTCTTGGCCTTGATTACCTCATTCCCACAGTGAACACCCTTTAAGTGAGATGATTTAAGTGAAGTGCCATATAAATATGAAGTCTTAATAGTGCCAGTAGCAAAGGCACTGCCTTTCATCATCACAGAGCCCACCTCAATCCATTATAATTAAAAAGCATCTGCTTAGGTTATGGACTACTCACAGTGGATTAAAACTGCTTTTATGAAGTAGAGAAAAACACTGCCTAAAGAAAAGACAAAGTCAGGAAAATAAATTTATATTTAGAATACAAGATTTCCAAGGATGGTGAAAGAATATAGGTGAAAAAGAGTGTCTAAAACAAGTTAGAGACTAAGAGGAAGGGCAGCTTAACTTAAAAATGCAAATGTGGGCCTTAAAGAAATAAAGGGTATGTCAGACATCTGGTGAATGGAGTGGCTAAATCTATTTTGAGGGTACATGTCCAATAGCTTCATCAAGGTTTAACATTAGATTTCTCAGGTGTTGTTTTTTTTAAAGATTTTATTTATTTATTTTTAGAGAGGGGATGGGAGGGAGAAAGAGAGAGAGAGAAACATCAGTGTGTGGTTGCCTCTCATGCACCCCCTCCTGGGGACCTGGCCTGCAACCCAGGCATGTGCCCTGACTGGGAATCGAACCGGTAATGTTTTGCTTTGCAGGACAATGCCCAACCAAGTGAGACCCACTGGTTACAGCTTGATTAGTTATCTTTTTATTATTGAGTTATAACAGTTCTTTCTGTAAGTCCCTTTTCATATATCATGATTTGCAGGAATTCTTTCATTCTGTAAGTTGTCTTTTCACTTTCTTTATAGTATCGTTTGTAACGCAAGTTTTTAATTTTGACAATGTCAGATTTGTTTTTTTTTTTCTTTTTGTTGCTTGTACTTTTAGTGTCATACCTAAAGAATCCATTACTTAACCAAAGGTCACGAAGATGTGTGCCTGTGTTTTCTTCTAAAAGTTTTATAGTTTTAGCTCTTACATTCACATTCCCTTTAGTTAATGTTTATATTTGGTGTGAGATAAGGGTCCAACCACATTCTTTTGTATGGGGATATGCAGCTGTTCCAGTAACTTTAATTAAAAAGACAATTTTTTCTCCTCTTTAATTGACTGGGCACCCTTGTTGAAATGCCCCTTTTTTGTTCTTAACAAAAACTTCTTAATTATTTTTGCAATCTTAATTTTTCTGATTTCTAATTTTTCCAAATAGGGAAATTCTAAAATTTCATTTGTTGGCATTGCAGAAAAGAGTGTTTTGTGATCTTGTGATAGACTCTGGTTTTTTACTTTAGTATCATCTGTAATCAAGGCTTAATTTTAAAAAACTCAGTATGATTGCCCTGAGGGTATTTAAATTACTTTGAAAAACAGACTCTAAGCATGTGTTTACATAGAAGTTTTGTGTGCTGTTAACAAGTTGCGAAGATTTTTCTTTAGCAGCATTTTGTAGAGATGTCACTACTCGAGTAGCCAAAAGATCTGAGTTCAACTGTGGGCTTAAGTGAACAAGTCACACTCTTTGGGCCCCAGTCTCCTCATCTGTAATTAGAGGATGTCCAGGTTCTTCCTAGATCTCTAACTAGGGGCTGTGTGCTACTGTGGTGGTTTGCAAGCCCTAGATGCTGTAGAGTCCTCAGTGTTGGAGGAAGGTGCTTTGGAAGCTATGTTTTGGAGTGGGGGCAAGTGCTTGCCTGTAGGACTGGGCCTCGGTCCTGGTTTAATCAGAACAGTTCTGGAAATGAGGACAGCTGTAAGAAAGGGTCTGCTGACCCACCATTTTAGGACACATACTTTAACTTGTTTTTAAAATTCACGTGTATGTGTTTAGACTCTTCATGTAGTCTTAATTCATCCCTTTTGTGATGGGAAAGCATGCTTTAGTCAGATCCTTTACTAGGACCAGGGGCTGTTCTTGGAATCCCTTAATACAGTTACCCTTTGTCCCCGGGCTTTTCTTCCAGCTCCTTGCTGGAATGAACTGAGGACATGAGTAGCCCCCCAAATGGAGTGTTTCAAGGGATGGCTAGGAGAATATACAAACAGCAGGTTTTGTATAGCCCAGGTGGCAGTATGTGGTTTCTTTCTTTCTTTCTTTTGTTTTAAGATTTTCATTTATTTTTAGAGAAAGGGGGAAAGGAGGGAGAAAGTGAGGGACAGAAACATCAATGTGTGGTTGCCTCTCATAGTCCCCCCACCGGGGACCCTGCCTACAACTCAGGCACAGCCACGTGTCCCACCTGGGAGTCGACCCTGCGACCCCCGGCTTCGCAGTCCCGGTGCTGAATCCACTGAGCCATGCCAGCCAAGGCATGTGGTTTCTTAAGGGTGGAAAAAAGACTGGGGAAAGGCAGTGAAAGGCACTAAAGGTGACTTGCCATGTGGCCCCATTTGAAACATTGCCTGACTCTTGAAAAGCTGGGGTGCTCTCCTTGGGTTGTGCTCTGTCAGCACTGAAATTGGGGTATCAAGGTCAGTTCAGAACTGTGAACTACGCATAGCCATTCCTGCTTGTGCCTAGTGGCTTGTCTTCAGTGTTTACACTTTATGTTACTGTCTATTGGTGCATTCCTCATGTTGCCCTCAATAAATGGATAGGGAGAAGTAAAAGAGGAGATATGATATATATTCCTACTGCAGGAAAAAGTAGTGTACAGTCCTGTCATCTTGCATCAAGTTTCTCCATTTTTGGATACCATAACACCGGTTGCTTTTGAATGCTTAGGGCTTTATATGTTTTATTTTATGGACACTGGTGGTAATAAAATATGTTCAGATATATTCATCAAAGTATTTTCTATCTTTTGGACTGTGTTGTATGTTCTATTTTGATGCCCTACCTTTTCAAGAATGCTCAATTTTTATAATTAGATTGAAATTATAATTGTTATCCTAATTGTCAGAACTAGTTTTACTTCATTGCTACAATTTAAAAATGTTTTTGCTTTAAGGAATAAATTTCTATCCAGTTAGGAATTATAACAGTACAGATCAGTTTTAAAAATCAGCAACAGTGCTTCAAATCTGTAAGTACTTTTTATATTAACATAGTAGATTCAGTGAAACATGAATTAATTTGTCACACTGCTCTGGATTATAAAATACTGTAAGAGTAATTCCTGTTTGTGCCTTTTTCTGTTTTTTGTTCTATTTTGTTTGTTTTCAGGTGACAGTTCTGATGGATCTGCATGTTAAACATTTGTATACAAATATATTTTCAAGCAGTTTGTTTTCATCTGACTAAATATGTCTCCTTCAATTTTTTTTTTGCTTTATAAATTTGATAATTTGTATAGATAGTACCAGTGGTAACCTCACTTATTTTAATCGTTGCAAAATCATAATAAGAGGTTTTGGTATGTCTTTGATTCATAAAGGAGTATAGATAATGTATATTATTAAGCACTTTACTTTTTAAATCACCCTTACAAACTTGTTATTTCTTCCTCCTAAGGATCCATGGCATGGACAGCAAGATATTACTGTCCTTGTTTAATCAAGTAGCACAGAGAAGTCACATCTGGTGAAAGGCGGGGACTCCATTACCACTCTTCTCACTGCCTGCCTTTCTGTGCTGTAGCTTTAGAGAGATGTGGTAACCAAAAGAGCATATTCCTTTTACAACACTTCAGCCTGATCAGCACCTGGTGTGCTTTCAGTGCTCTGCTCCTTTACTTACTTTGTTATGCCAACCTGTGGGATTAAGGGAAAAGTTAATTGAGCCTGGTAAAAATACTTTGAAATTCTAGAACAAGAATATTGACAGCTTTGGGAATTTGTGTATAATAGCTACCTATGTCTTATTTTTCTGTAACTTGACAATGAGTTACATAAATAATGGAAAAATGTTCCTATATAATCAATAATGTTTAATAATTCTCAAATGTTTGTTTTAAACACATGGGTCCTAATTTCTAGAAAACCTTTCTTTATGGAGAATGGCATTGAGAATATTTAGGTCATAGATGAAACTTATTTACCAAACAAGCGATTTTCTTCCCACTATATTAAAAAGAAAATTCTTAAAAATTAACTTACTGGTAATTACTGAGTGAAAGTAAAACTAGAACCTGGCTCACCAATGAAGTTAAATTTTCAAGAGCTATATTAACCTTTTTTAAGGCATCTTGAAATTTTTTTGCTATAGTATTTGAGACAGGCATATTTGTTTCAAGTTACCTTGAAGATTACACTCTTTTGAGCTACTAATTGACTTAATAGTACTATTCCAGTTTTGCAAAAATCATGTTTTTCTTCTGTCAGGATTGTTCAGTAGTTGGTTTCTAGTCACTGAGAAGTACTTTTTTTTTTAGAACTACTCAGAAATATAATTTTTAATTTTTAACTGTTCAGCTTCCATAGAGACTGCGCTTCCAGCTCTTGTTGTTCCCATCTTGGAGCCCTGCGATAATTCGGAGTGTCTGCACATTTATGTAGATTTGCATTCTGGAATGTTCCAATTGATGCTCTATGGACTTGGTACGTTACTAAATGATTTTAGTCATTCAGTTACTAAATGATTTAGTCATTTAGTCATTGATTTTAGTCAAAAGCAAAATTAAAATTTTCTGCCATTAGATATTGAGAAGAGTGGCATAAGCAAGTATAGAGAGTAGATATGGAAGGAATAACTCACTGATATCTATTCCTTGGGGCCATTTTAACTTTAGTTTGGATGTTTTGGTACCAGAAGCTAAACATCCCAATATGAAGTACATTCATGTTCTTTCTCTCATGTAAAAGTAATAATGTTGATGGCTGATATTTTTTAGATGAATTGTTTTACCACTAATAATTGGATGACATGGAGATGGTGAAAAGGAATTCTCATGTCATTCGTGGCTGAAGAACATACTTAATGACCATATAAATATCTAGGATAACTTGGGGTACAGAATCCTGGAGGAAAAGACTTTTTTTCTGGCTTAAATGCAATAGAAATTAAAGTTTGATTTCTTACATGTTCTATTACTGAGTTGGTGTTCTGAAATGATGAAATACTAGAAACTTAGTGGTTTTGTATTGCTAATAGGACATTGTTCTTGAATATAATAGCACATTTGCCATTTGAAATTTACATTAAACTAGATAGATTGATGAAAATAAAAGGTTTTCTAGTTATACGGCTAGAAAGAGGCTATTCTATGAATTTCTCATGGAAAACTGGCCACATTACTTTGAATTACATCACATTTATGATGGCTAAATGATAAGTGGCACATTTATGAATTACCTTTTCACTATGGTTCATACCAGCTGGCAATTGTTTGTTCCTCAAAACTTTATTTAACTGTTTTCTTGATTATTACATAGTACATACGCAAATGAAAAACCTAAACATGTAAAAGTGAGAGAAGAAGCAAAAAATAGTTACTCTTGGCCATCATTGTTATTTTCATCTCAGGCTTTTATAACAACCAGAATGGGTGGCTTAAACAACAGAAATTTATTATTCTTTCAGTAGTGGAGGTTGGAAGTTTGAAAGCAGATTGCCAGCATGGTCCCCTTACGGGCAGGGCCCTCTTCCTGGCTTGTAGATGTCAGCCTTCTCACTTTGTGGTCACTTGGCAGGAAGAGAAAGAGAAACAGAGAGCAAACTCTCTGGCTTTTTTCATAAGGGCGCTAATCCCATCATGACGCCCCCAACTGTGTGACCTTGTCTAAACCGAATCATCTCTGTAAGGCCCTACCTCTAAATACCATCACATTAGGAGTTAGGGCTTCAACATATGAATGATGCAGTTCAATCCATAGCAGTGCTCTTTCTATTTTTTATTTCAAATCACTTTATATTTTGCTTTTTGCTCAAATTCTCTTATTAGCATTTTATAGTGTCGTTAAAAATTCTAAGTGACATTTAGCATGCTCATCTTAAGACAACAGTACTTGCTTATGCCAGAGACCATTTGCATTTAATAAATATATAAATAAATACATAAATGTTATAATGGAGTTTTATGGTTTTTATGATTTTTAAGTTTCTAATTCTAGTAATACTATGAGTTTTAAATATATATAACTTAAAAATATTGAGTAGACTAAGAGTTTTGGGAATTAAAATATGGGCAAAGAATTAATTCATGTATTTGTTACTTATTCTTTCTGCAATTGTACATCTGCTATTAATTACTTGTCTTAACTATAACTCTCCCTAAATGTTAAAGAGGGAATACGAATTAGGTTAATTTATGCCTAATGACACGTTCAGTTTAGTTTTTTTCTGACTCAAAAATAACACTACTTTCTGCCTAAAACAATAATTTCGCTTAAGTTTTGGGCTACCTAGCTATTTTGTGTCTTGTTTCAGCAATTAATTAATGAAATGCTTTGTTTTATAGACCAGTCCACTTTGGATGACATGGAGAAGTCTTTGAATGATGATACGAAACGGATCATTCCTTGGATTCAACAACTTAAGTAAGCTTATTTATTTAGCTCAAGACTAAAAATGGAAACGTATTTTGACAAGATATATTTTCTCTTTATCACTTTTAATGTTTATGACTTGAAACTTGAGCACCTTTTGGTACTTAAATCTAAATTCTCTTGGAATAGGTCCAGGATGGGAGTGCTTCGTATTAAATTCCCCTCTAGAGCAAATCCAGGTATGAAGGGCATGGCACTCAACTTTCGTTCCTTGCCACGTTTTCTCTTGTACAAGTGCTCTCTAAGTACTCTCCACAATGAATTTTATTGTAGCTAGTCTTCTCTGCAATAGTGTCTTACTTGTTCTTATTCAGGACAATCTTCAAGGTATGAATCTACCAGCTGGCACTTTGAAAATTATCATTTCTGCTTCTCTAATAGTGTCATTCATTCTGTCTCAAAATCCTTTGAATGCTTCATATTGGGAAACTAAATAAAATTGAAAATTGAGCTAGAGATAATTGTGAAGTTTTATTACCACTCTAGTGCACAAAGATACTTGCAGCAACTCTTAACAAACTCTCTTTTAAAATTAACAATACAAAATTCCAAGTGAGAAAAATAAATTTTAGAGATTAAAATTAAAGCCGGCAAATGGAGAAGGGATGGGATCTATTAATTTTGTGATTTTTTTAGCCTACCCCTTCTCCTTTGTCAAGTTTCAGTTTTGTAAATATTTGAAGATTTTGATATCATCAAGTCATTTTTATTTCATTAACAGGACATGATTTTAAATGTCATTAGATAATATGAAATGAGCCTTTTGAACAGCTGCCTTTTGTTCGTCTATCTGAAAAATGGTACTCATTATTCTGGATAACAATTTCTAAAATTTTTGTGGATTGGCATCATTTGTTGTGCATTTTGGCTCAACAAGCAAGGTTTAAATATTTAAATGATTAATTCACATCTTGCATACCTTGAGGTTGTTTATCTCGCACTTTCAGCTAGCAGAAATATAACCTAAAACCAGAAAGCTAAGCCCCAAAAACCTTAAGCTCACATAATTTATTTATAAGAAAGGTCCCATGGTTGTCAGTTATTTTAGTGCTTCTCAAATGATCTTTGATGAATAACCAGTTTACCACTAATTTATCATGGGATATTAATTTTTTGAAATAACTATTGAAGTATTATTTACCTATTATAAAATTTATCCATTTTAAGTGTATAGTTCCATGACTTGTGGTAAATTTACTGAGTTTTGCAACCATAACCACAACCCAGTTTTAGAACATTTTCATCACCTCAAAAAGGTACTCATTTACTGTTAATCCCTATTCCTAGCCTCAGCTTCAGGCATGAATCTACTTTCTGTTTCTGTAGATTTTCCTTTTCTGGACATTTCATATAAAAGAAATCATAAATTATGTGATCATTTGTGACTGGCTTCTTTCACTTAGCATAATGTTTCAGAATTTATGTTAGAGCATATATGTCTCAGTACTTCATTCCTTTTTTTTTTTAAGATTTAAAAAAAAATTTATTTCTAGAGATGGGGAGGGAGGAAGAAAGAGAGGAAGAGAACCATCAATGTGTGGTTGCCTCTTGTGCACCCCCTAATGGGAACTGGGAATCGAACTGGTGACCCTTTGGTTCGCAGATCTGCATTCAATCTACTGAGCCTCATCAGCCAGAGCAGTACTTCCTTCCTTTGTAGGGCTGAATAATACTTCACTGTTTAGGTAGACCACATTTTGTTTATCCATTCATCAGTTGATGGACATTTGGGTTCATTTCCACTTTTTGGCTGTTACAAATAATGCTTCTATGAATATTCACATACAGGTCTCTGTGTGGACTTACATTTTCATTCTGCTAGGAATGGGATTACTGGGCCATACAGTAAATTTATGTTTAACTTTTTTTAAAGATTTTATTTTTATTTATTTTTAGAGAGAGGGGAAGGGAGAGAGAAAGAGAGGGAGAGAAACAGCAATGTATGGTTGCTTCTCACATGGCCCTCATGGGGACCTGGCCCGCAACCCAGGCATGTGCCCTGACTGGGAATCGAACTGGGACCGCTAGGTTCCCAGCCCGCGCTCAATCCACTGCGCTACACCAGCCGGGCTATGTTTAACTTTTTAAAGAAACCGACAAACTAGTTTCCAAAGTAGTTGTGTCACTTTACAGTTGCATCAGCAGTGTTTGAGGGTTTTCATTTCTCTACATTCTTGCTAACACTTGTTACTTTCTTTGACTATAGCCATTCTAGTGAGTGTGATGAGTTATCTCACTGGTTTTAATTTACATTTCCCTAGTGGCTAATGATATCAAGCATCTGTTCATGTGATTACTTTTTCAATAATATGCAATGAAAACAAACCAGAAAAACGTATGAAACGTATAAAATATAAGCCCCAATTTTTTATTATTAGAGTTAACAGACAAAATTACATTTCGGTAAATATAATCAGAACAAATACTATAAGGAAAAAAGATAATTTTCAGTCTATGCATGTTTTTTATTAAAAGTACATGTATTGACAATTAATATAGAAAATTTATTTTTGTTAAATATATTTTACGGATTTTGTGTTACAGTAGTTCTAATTTTTGCCCCTTTGCCTCCCTCCACCCAGTACCCCCATTACCTCCAGCAATTCCTTCCCTTAGTTCATGTCCATGGGTCATGCATGTAAGTCCTTTGGCTACTCCATTTCCTATACTATTCTTAACATCCCCCTATTTTGTACCTACCAATTTGTACTTCTGAATCCCTGCACCTTTTCCCCAATTCTCACCCTTCCCCCTCCTAGCTGATAACCCTCCAAATGATCTCTATATCTATGATTCTGTTCCTGTTCTGGTGGTTTGCTTAGTTTATTTTTCAAATTCAGTTATTGATAGTTGCGCATTTGTTGCTATTTTAATTTTCATAGTATTGATCTTTTTCTTATATAATTCTCTTTAACATTTCATATAATAATGGCTTGGTGATGATAAACTCCTTTAGCTTTACCTTGTCTGGGAAGCACTTTCCATTCTAAATATAGCTTTGCTGGAAAGAGTCCTCTTGGGTGTAGGTTCTTGCTTTTCATCACTTTGAATACTTCTTGCTAGTCCCTTCTACCCAGCAAAGTATCTTTTGAGAAATCAGCTGACAGTCTTAGGGAAACTCCTTTGAAGGCAACTCTCTGCTTTTCTCTTGTTGCTTTTAAGATTCTCTCCATATCTTTAACACGTTAAGCGCGGAGCCAATTTTGCTTGGGCTTTCCTTTTAGGTGGCGGGCCTACAACCACTCGACGGGTATTGAGTTAGAGTAGAAACAGGCGCACAATGGTGCAGCCAATGCAAAACTTGATTAAAATGACAACATTTATTTTTTAACCTTGATACTGCCGGTCCCACACACCGGTGTCACCCAAACGAAAGGTTTGCTATCAGTCCCCACAGACCAATGCTGCCCAAATGAAAAGTCCACTCTCAGTCCCTGGGGACTGATGCCACCTGAACAGAAAGTTCACTGTCAGTCCCCAGGGACTGACGCCATGCTTAATGTGTTAATCTTTGGCATTTTCATTATGACGTGTCTTGGTGTGGTTCTCTTTGGGTCCAACTTGTTTAGGACTCTGTTCTTCCTGGATTTGTATGTCTGTTTCCTTTGCCAAATTAGGAAAGTTTTCTTTTATTTTTTTTAAGTAAGTTTTCAGTTTCTAGCTCTTCTTCTGCCACCCCTATGATTTAGATATTGGTACGTTTGAAGATGTCCCAGAGGTTTCTAATTCTATTGTTGTTGTTTGTTTGTTTGTTTGTTTTTTAATTTTTTCTTCTTGCTATTCTGATTGAATGCTTTTTTTCTTCCTTATGTTCCAAATTGTTGATTTGACTCTCTGCTTCATCCCCTCCACTGTTGGTTCCCTGTGAATTTTTCTTTGTTTCACTTAATGCAACCTTCATTTCTGTCTGGGTCTCTTTTATGCTGTTGCAGTGCCCAGTCAGTTCTGTGAGCATCCTGATAACCAGCGTTTTGAGCTGTGCATCTGATAGGTTGCTTGTCTCCATTTTCTTTAGTTCTTTTTCTGGAGTTTTGTTCTGTTCTTTCACTTGGGCCATATTTCTTTGTCTCCTCAATTCGGCAGCTTCCTAGTGTTTGTTTCTGTGTATTAGGTAGAGCTGCTTTGACTTTCTGTCTTAGTGAAGTATAAGCAAAGTATTCTTTCCCCGACATCCATGGGCTCTGAAGCTATCTTCTAACTGAAGATTTTCACTAATTTCTAACTGAAATTGAGCATTTTCCTTCCTGCCTGCAGCCAGCCGGCTGGTCTAGGCGGCAGCCACTCACGTGCGCCATGCCACAGTCAGGAAATTTACTCTTAATGCTCAAATTTTTTGTTTCACAAAGTCATGACAAAACAAAAAATTAAAAAGTAAAATAGCAATTTCATATACACTTTGAAAAGATATCTTGTTTTTATAATTTTATATATATTTATAATTTAAAATTACATTATATTTATGATATGTTTTTAAAATTTATTGATTTGAGAGACAGAAAGGAAGAGGGGAGGGAAAGGGAGCAAGAATGAAATATCCATTTGTTGTCCCACTTATTTATGCATTCATTGGTTGATTCTTATATGTGCCCTTACTGGGGGTCGAACCTGCAACCTTAGTGTAATGGGACGATGCTCTAACCAAGTGAGCTACCTGGCCAGGGCTATTTATGATATCTTGTATTTAGAACTTTTAATGTGACAAGTGAGCTTGTTTCTTGTTTGTTAATTTATCTGATCTAGGTTGGATTGATGATAATGCTCATTATAGGAGATCGTGTATATCTTAATTATTTCTAGGTTCTTCTCTGTTATTCTTCAGATAACATACATAGTAGAGATACCAGTCCCACAAAGGTATGTTGATGGGACTAAAGGTAGAGATTTGAAAGCAATTTTAACAAGTTCAGGACATCTATTTTTAACTTTTACCTGCAATGAAGCAACTATTGGTATATTTTCTTAAAGGTTTTTAATTTATTTTTATTTTTAGAGAGAGGGAAAAGGAGGGTGAAAGAAAGGGAGAGAAACATCAATGTGTGGTTGCCTCTTGCATGCCCCCTATCGGGGACCTGGCCCACAACCCAAACATGTGCCCTGACTGGGGATTGAACCGGTGACCCTTTGGTTCCCAGGCCAGTGCTCAATCCACTGAGCCACACCAGCCAGGGCGGTATATTTTCAAAATTTATCTTCATTCTTTTGTTAGTAGCCAGTTCCAGCAATTGGTCCTGTGAAGTTGTAGTTAAATTTAAGTTTTTCAGTGAAAAGAAATGGTTTCTGGATTTTATACTTTAATGTCATATATTATAACATGGTTTCACTGCACAACTAGAACAGTTTGTACCACGTGCAGCTCACCACACAAAAGCAACAGCAACTGAACTGGACTATACCCTGTTCAGCAAGGCAAGCCTACTCATATGAGCTTGAACATGTGGTATTATTATGTAGCTATGAAAAGTTTCTAAATCCATATTCTTATTTTCTGTAGTTATATCATTGTGGATCAGTGAGAGTTTATGAACTCTGTTTTACACATATCCCTTTTTTCACATATTATGTGGTATCCTAGCACTAAAAGGAGTAGTATAAAAAACATCAAAGTGAAATCTGGTGGCATAACTGAGAAGAGGGAAAAAAGGTAATTAATACTTACTGGCACCTGATAGGTATACCCATGACATACACAATACAAAAACTGGGACTATATATCTCTAATAATACCAGAAAAAATGAGGTACTTTTATATTAATTTATTGTTCTATTCATTTTATAAACACTTCAGGCATTTTATAAAGGATGTTGAGATTAGTTTGTGCTGTCTTATAAGCCATAGGAATCTGTCATCTCCTATAATAAACTAATATAGTATCTCTTCCTTAATGCTAGTTGATTCCACCTTATAACTAATCAAAATAATTCACATTGCAGTTTAACTCCTTAAACTAGAACTAACAAACCAATGCAAAACTGGAAAAATGATTTACCATTATGGTCATGTGTCCTTTTTACTAGTTCAATTGAACTTCAAATTAATTACCTTTTTAGTGGTCTTCAGTGATCTATTTATAAATAAGTAGCATGCAATTAATCAGAAAATTCTATGATTTTATGATGTGGTCTGTCTTTTTTAAATTAAGGTTTTGGCTTGGACAACAGCGTTGCAAACAATCTATAAAACATCTGCCTACAATAAGCACTGATACATTGCAGCTGTCCAATTACTCAACTCATCCTATTGGAAAACTTTCTAAGCATAAGCTGTTCATTAAACTTACTCGTCTTCCACAATACTACATTGTAAGTATGCCAAGGTGTAATTTGGGTGATCAAGTTCAGTAATTCTGTCAGTATCTTAAATGATTTATTGTTTAATTTAATTTGCAAATGTATTTTGTTGGATAGCTAACTTTTTATAGTGATTCTCGACTCAGGAGAGGAGAGAATGGCGGTAGGGGTGGGAGAGGGAGGAAAATTAGGTCTCTAAGAAATTATATAATGATCAGGCGGGGTTGGGAAATACAAGATATGCTCCAGTTCCTCACCCTAGTATCTCTCCTATAGTGAAGCGTAGTTTTCTGCTTGGGATGAGGCATCATCTTTGTATAAGAAGAAAAATTTTGAAAACAACTACTGTGAAGGTTTCGAGATGTTTTGATGTCAGATAAATTTGGTTGTTTTTAATTAAATGTTAACTTGCATAATGAAGTCTTATAAATATGGACAGAGCTTTATTTTTTCATCCTTAATTGATTAAAGGCATATAGATCTACTTTATTGATTGCATGTACCTTTAGTGCATACTAAGATCCTTTCTTACTGCTTTTTCACTCTTTTTCTAGGTATTTTCCAGTTAGTTTCTTTGAGATCTTTGAATTGGTTAAAATTTGCAAAAATTTCAAATATGAAGTCACCGTAAATACATGTCCCTGCTTATAGAAATTTGTCTGTACACCAAGCAGATACTTGTGGCTAATAATCTAAGGTGTTTGAAAAATATAATTCAGGATTGTTGGTTGAAGATAGTGGGAATGAATTATTTTAAAGCTTTTGAGCTCTACTTTAAAAAGATATCTTTAAAAAGTACCCTATGTAGTCTGACATATCTTCAGTTAGTGTTATTTATGTAAACTGATAAATCTCATTGATATTAGTTTCACCTGTTTTCCTGAATTTTAAAACACCAACTGTGGAACTAGATTTGACACATGACAAAGGATTATTATTTCAGTTCTCAGCAAGCTGCTTGGTTCATATTTGAAATGATACATAGAATATACACACAATAGTCAAACCTGTGAACACACACGTTATCTCTTACGCTCAGCCATATACAAGGGGGGACCCGCAAAAGTCAGAATTATCTTCTGGAGGGCAGGCCCCTTGTAGTATAGGCTTCCCTCACTAGGTGAGTGTTCTAGGAACCCATCTGTATCAGTGTACCAGCAGGTGTTGTTGTGAGAGGCTGTGTTCAACTTCAGTGAATTTTTTTTAAGACTCTTTCAGCGCATTTGCCCATTTCATGATGCGTGATTTACAAGAGCACCTGCCCACACCATCCTAGGTGTTCAGCAATTTTTGACCAAAAGCAGCATGACCCCTGTGCCCTACCCTCCCTATTCACCCAATCTCCCCCTGCCCCCAGTAACTTTTTTGTTTCCTCGGATGTTTTGCTGATGTGGAAGAGGCGAAACAAAAAACGGCAGAAGCACTAAAAGGCATCAAAACAGTTCAAAAACTATTTTGAGCAGTGGAAAAACATCTGGGTAGGTGTATTCCATCAAATGGAGAGTACTGGAAGGTGACTGAGGTTTAAACATGTAGGAAAAAATACACAATTTTTTTATAAATAAATTATGGGGTTTTTTGGGTCCCCCCATGTACAAAAAAAATGGTTGTAACTTACTATTTTCTGACCTTATTCAGTATCAACAAAAAGCCAGGCTTTAGTTTCAATGACCGGTGATTTTATTATAAAGCAATAGTGTGTATAACACAGTTTAGACCAAAATTAAATACATGTTACTCTTCAGCCTCCATATTTCTCACTCACGGAGGATATATTCACAAAAGTGGAAAAATTACTACCATGTACATTAAGAAGAACTGAGGAAAGCCTTGTTGCCTTTAAATGTCTTTCTGCCATACTTTTCTCAGACTTCCTAATAGATATATATAGTAAAAATTCACTTTTTTGTGTCTTGAGTTTTAAAAAATGCATAGTTTTGTATCCTCCATCTCAACATGACACAGAACAGAGCCATCAGCCCCCTTCCCCATAATTCCCTCATGCTGCCCCTCTGTAATCAAACCCCATCCCCCAACTCTGAATTAATGACCACCGACTTATTTTCTGTCTCTCTAGTTTTGTTTTTCAGTTTAGTTTCTTTCACTTGGTGTGATGCCTTTGACCTTGACCATATTATTGTATGTATAATAGTTCACTTCTTTTATAGCTGAGTAGTATTCTGTGGTATAGATGTGCCATAGGTTGTTTAACCAGTTTCCAGTTGAAAGACATCTGAGTTGTTTACAGTTTGGGGCAATTATCAGTAAAAGTGCTATAAGTATTTGCATATAGGTTTTTTTTTAACTTAAATTTTTGTTTCTTTTTTTTAAAGATTTTATTTATTTATTTTTAGAGAAGGGAAGGGAGAAAGAGAGGGAGCGAGACATCAATGCGTGGTTGCCTCTCGCATGCCCCCTACTGGTGACCTGGCCTGTAACCCAGGCTTGTGCCCTACACTGGGAATCGAACTGGCGATACTTTGGTTTGCAGGCCAGCACTCAATCCACTGAGCCACACCAGCCAGGGCTAAATTTTTATTTCTTTTGGATAACTAACTAGGATTGAGATTGTTAGGTCATCTGGTTAAGTGTATGATTAGCTTTATAAGAAAATGCTAAACTTTTCCAATGTGGTAGGGCTATTTTGCATTTCTGCCAGCAACACACCCTTGTCAGCACTTAGTGTTACAATTTTTTGTAAATTAGCCATTCTGGTATGTAATGGTATCTTATTGTAGTCTTAATTTCTGCCGCCCTCATAACTGATGATGTTGAGTATCTTTTCATGTGCTTATATGCTATCCATATATCTTTGGTAAATTGTCCATTTTACTTTTAATTCTTCCATTTCCTCAGGTATATAAGTGTGATACTTAGGTGTTGGCCAGTTTTCTGAAGAGAGTATGTAGGGAGGAGGGTGGGAAGGGAGAAGAGAGGTATCTGAAGAGAGACAGGAAAGTGTGTTGGTCAAGAGTCTTGCCTAGTGGCTTTTATTTCTCTTAGTATTTAGGGGACTTTTCTTAAATTTCAGGTAGACCTTGAAAATAATAAGCTGGTATAGTGGGTGAGAGCAAGGTCTCTGGAGCCCAACATCTGGGATCAAAGCATGAATCCATCCATCACTTCTTAGCTCTGAGACCTAACTTTTTTGTGCCTCAGTTTCCTCATCAGAAAAATGAAGATAATTCTACTTCACAGAGTTATTTAGGAGCGTTAAATATGTTAACACCTGTCAAGTAGTTAGGACAGTACATTGTGCGTAGTAAGCTCTCTATCAGTATTAGATATTGTTCTTATCCTCACAGTGACTACATTTTTCAGTTGAAAAATCAGGGTTGGTTTTTATATAATTCTAAGTAAGAGAGAGTGTTTTCATTTTTCTCTACCATAATAGTGGAATTCTTAGGATGATTTAATGGTTTAGGGAGACAGCAGGGCAATTTAAAATAAATAACATTTTAGAAAAGTCTAGCAGACCCACTGGACTTCAGCATAAAATTTTTTCAGTTTATAAACTAAGGTATGAATATTAAGAACACCTAATGCAAATAGTCTCCATGTCCCGTTTGCTGTAGTTTACGGTTGCTTTTACTATTATTGTTCTCCTTTACTCTAATATATTTTTTAGGAAATAAATTGTATGTTTACTAGGAATGCTTTTTGTTTTTTGACATCATGATTGATTTGTCCTTGTTTAAAGAAAAAAGACATCAATATTAGATTTATAATTTTGACCCCTAGTTGATAGAAGGAGGAAAACATCCCACACCTATTATTTCTCTGAATCTCTTTTCTGATTTGGGCCTTTTTAGGTTGTAGAGATGTTAGAGGTTCCCAATAAACCCACACAGCTGACATACAAGTACCATTTCATGTCTGTGAGTGTTGCGGAACGGGAAGACAGCCCTGTCATGGCCCTCGTGCTGCAGCAGTTCAAGGACAACATCCAGGAATTGATTTTACGTACAAAAATCGGGAAACAGCCTAGAGCCAGTACTAAGCGCAAGGTATTGATCACATATGGAAATGAGCACAGAATTTGTATGTATTACCTTTGTTGTGTTCTTACACTGTTTTTAATATGGAAAAGAGTAAGATCTAGTTTTTAAGATACTGGGCAGCAGTAATGTTTAAGTAAAAATTATCTACATTTTCTTGAAAATGCTTCTCTTTTAATTAATTAATTATACACCCTTTCCCACAAGAGAGCTTGTTAAATACACAATATTTGCTACTAAATTTCTCTTGTTTAGAGCAATATTTACTCAATAAATATTTGTTAAATGAATACAATTTTTGGTTAACCTTGAGCTTCGTTGTAATAGTTTAACTGCCTTAACTAATTGTATCACATGTACTTTTTTGTTGTGTTCTTTACTTAAATTCTAGTTGTCTGATGATTCATGTCCAGTAGAACCTAAGAAAACCAAACGATCAGGAGAAATACGTGCCTTCAATAAAATTCTAGCTCATTTTGTTGCTGTGTGTGATACAAATATGCCATTCGTAGGACTTCGAGTGGAGGTAATTTTTGGAACAATTTTGGGTACTCTAAATGAAAGTCATTTTTCAGATGTTTTGCTAAAGCTACATGGATTCCATTAGGACAATCTGAATGATTGTCATTTGGTTCATTTTGGGAGGGGTGGGCTTGAAATCATAGTGTCTCGTGGTATACATGTAAAATGACTTAAATTATTTCATCTCCCTTATTCAAAATTGTGGCCTTCTGCTATTTATGGAAATTGAAAGTAAATTATTTCCAGATAAAATTTAAAACATGACAACTTTTGAAAATTAGTATCTTGCATTATTTAACTGTTAGACATGGTCAGTTGATAAAGGGTGCTTAGTTTTGAGTTGGTGAAGCCATACATATTGCTCACACACTAATAAAAGTGGGTTCCTTTCTGAGAAGCAGGTCCGAAAGAATATTAAACTGAATTTACTGTTGTCACAAGGAAGAAGCAATAGACTTATGCAGAATTAGTATTTTTCAAGAGTATACAGTTGTGATAATCCGGCATGATCTCCAAACGTAAGAAAAGGGGGAGGTAACAGATGGAACCTGCATTCTTCAGAAAGGGCTTTAGACAGGATTTGTCAGTCCTTAAAAGTGATATACTAAAACCTTAATTATTTTGCTCTAGTTTAAATTTTACTTACTGTAAGACTCCTTCCCTCTGTAAATTATTGTGAATTAAGTGATCTGAAAATGTGGGAGTGGATTATTTCAGTTCAGTTGATGATGATAGTCTTGGGAAGACTTTTAGAAAACACTAACATGCTTTAGAGCAGGGATCAGCAAAGTTTTTATGTGAAGGGCCAGATAAATATTTTAGGCATGTGGGTCATATGGTCTCATACCACAACTGCTCAAATCTGTTGTGCAGTGTGAACCAGCCATAGTTGATATTCAAACAAATGAGTGTGGCTATGTTCAAATAACACTTTTATTTACAAAAACAGCAGTGGGCTGGATTTGGCTATGAGCTGATCCCTGCTTTATAGGGCTTTGGGATCTGAGGGTGTGGGATCAAGTGTGTCACTGTGAAGAGCATCAGTAGCCCAGAGAAATCCAAGCCCAGAAACGGGCACCTAAAATAGATTCTCCGGTCCTCAGTGTTCCCGCTCCTAGAGCTACGAGCTTGATGAATGTCCTTGTCTGGTTATTGGCCATGGCTCCTAAACTTTACAGACTGTGTCCATGCTTCCTATCAGCTTGACTGTGTTCTTGGGTTTTTTCATAGGGCCATGTAGATTGACTGTATGAATGTCATTCAGTACTACCTTTGCAGTAGGAAAGGAGGCTACATGGTGCCCAGGGACAGTGTAATGCAATTATTTCTTCTCTCCCTGCCTGGTCTCTTTTCCCCTACCCACAGGCTAGAAATTGCAGAAATTTGTATCTACAGTGCCCATGGAGACTGATACCTGTAGACATATATCCTTTCCGTCCCCCTTGTTTGTGCTCCTACACCTGTTGCACACATAAGACATGTGAGAACATTCTATAATACTCTTGAACTCAAACTCTTAAAAACTTACCTACTTTTTCTTCTCTCAATGAAAAAGACATGTTAAAGATAAAAGCAAGCACATTTTCTGCCTAAAGCAAGTGATACCGAGATGTGAATAACTAAATCTATTATTACCAGGGATGTTTATTTCTCTGATCCATATAATAGAGACATTTTTGAGCCCTCCTGCACTTTGCTTCCTTTTGACTCTGAACCCCTACTGTCTCTTTGGTTAGGAGTTCTTTTTCTAAACCTCTGACCTTCCAAGGCCAAAAGAGCAGGGTTCAGTCAAATACTTAGGGCTGGCTTAAATTGTTTCTGGAACAAGGTAGATATAAATAGTCTGCCGTAGAAGACCTGGGAAACACTGCCAAAGGCAAGCATTTCTGTGGTAGATCAGATAACTTTCTGGCATACCTAAGTAACGTGTCATTCCACTGACAGGGTCTCAGGCATTTGTCTTTTTAGCTCACTCCCTGAATCCTCTAATTGGAAAAGGTACCTCATTTGTGTAAATGGATACATTGGAAATCTTTTCTTTTTGGGTTTCACACAGGAAATAGTTTGTTAAAAATAAAAATGTATTCCAGAAAAGTCCTGAACTAAAAAAATTTGTGATTAGAAGTGAAATATGACTATTGTTCAGTGTTTCAAACATAATTGAATTACACAAGAAAACCGATATTATTTTTTTTTAATTTTTTTTATTTTAAGATTTTATTTATTTATTTTTAGAGAGAGGAGAAGGGAGGGAGAAAGAGCAATGTATGGTTGCCTCTCACATGGCCCCCACCGGGGACCTGGCCCGCAACCCAGGCATGTGCCCAGACTGGGAATCAAACTGGGACCCTCTGGTTCCCAGCCCGTGCTCAATCCACTGAGCTACACCAGCCGGGGAAACCCGATACTATTTTAAGATTGCGTCCTTTGAAACCACTGGAATTGATTATAGATTACTTTTGACTTGCTACAAAATTAGATCAGTCTCCTGAATTTTGAAGATTTGCCACCTATGGAGGTATTTTTTAATAGAAGCTCTGGGTCATTTTGGAGTTCCACTGGACTTAATATAGTTCCCAGAAAATCAAATGGTATGGACAATACTCATGCCTACTATGTTGTAACTTTGGAAAAGAATTGCCCTAGAACAGATGCTACAAGAATAAGCAGTAGTACTTAGAAAAGATAGTTTCCTTTGAAAAATTGGTAATGGGATATAACTGTTTTTCTCTTCCAAGTTGTCCAATCTGGAGATTCCACATCAAGGAGTGCAAATGGAAGGTGATAGCTTCAGCCATGCAATTCGCCTATTGAAGTAAGTCCTTGTAATGTGTGTCACTTAGTGCCACACACTGCCAGAGCTGCTCCTCTCCTTTCATAAGACAACATAAAGCTGTTCAGAACCTGTGGATGTCACAGATTTGTGCACAGATTTACTAAGGTCTGGGACAGGATTGTGTGTGTGTGTGTCTCTCTCTTTACTAGATTCACTTCTTTTTTACTGTTCTATTACAATTGTCCCAATTTTTCCCCCTTTGCCCTCCTCTACCCAGCCCACCCCCCCACTCCCACAGTCAATCCCCATACCATTGTCCATGGCCATGGGTCATTCATACATGTTCTTACTAGTCCCTTCCCCTCCTTTCTACCACTATCCCCCACCCTTTGCACCTCTGGCCACTGTCAGTCTGTTCTATGTTTCTATGCCTCTGGTTCTATTTTGCTCATTTATTTTGTTCATTAGATTCCTCTTATAGGTGAGATCATATGGTATTTGTCTTGCACTGACTGGCTTATTTCACTTAGCACAATATTCTCCAGTTCTTCCTATGCTGTTGCAAAAGGTAGGAGTTCCTTCTTTCTTCCTGCTGCATAGTATTTAGAGAGAGGGGAAGAGAAGGAGAGAAACATCAGTGTGATAGAGAAGCATTAGTCTGTTACCTCTCGTATGTTCCCTGACCTGGGACTGAACGCGCAACCCAGGCATGTACCCTGACCAGGAATCAAACTGGTGACTTTTCCTTTGCAGAATGACACCCAACTGAGCCACACTAGTCAGGGCAGGGGCAGGATTATCTTTTACTTGTAGTGATCCAGCAGCACTTGGTATTTTAGGTTGTCTTTCCTCTGCATTTCTTCCATTCATTCAACAGATGTTTCCTGAGTGTGACTGTGTGTCATGGTTGATTTTTGATGCCCTTCAGGATGCTCTGGGCTCACATATCAGGGGCATCTGGGCTAGTCTGGAAGTCAGGAAAGGTAACTCTGATGAAGTGCCAATTGTACTCTGACTGCAGGAGAGGTGAGACTTAGAGGAAAGGGAGCGAGGTGGGAGGGAGTGGTCCTAACCGGAAGGGATCACTGCTTTTGTGAAGGCTTGGAGGCAAGAGAGCCCAGCCTCCTGGAACTGAAAGAAGCTCAGCAGGGCAGGAGTTGGAAGAGATGAATCTGGAGGTGTAAACAGGAAGGGATCAGGTCCTGTGGGGCTTTGTAAGTGTCCTTAAGGAATTTAGACCTTATCCTAATGGTAGTAAGAAACCATCAGATGTTTTTAAACAGAAACTGTCGTCATATATAGGTGTTTTTGAACGCTTACCTGCATAGCTATGTGGAGAATAAATTGCAGAGAAACAAGACTGAAAAGTATGAAACCAGTTGTTTAAATGCTTCACACAAGAGTTGTTGATAGCTTGGGTTAGGGAAGGCTCCACAGCGACTTAAGAGATGAAATATCCAAGGATTGGTTGGTGATTAGATTGATGTTGCAGGTGAAAAAGAGGAGATGACAAGGTGATGCAGTTGCCAAGGAGATGTTGCAGGTGACAAAGATGGCTCTTAGATTTATCTTGGCCGAATGATAGATGATTGTTGTATTTTCTGAGATTAGGGACACTGATGATGTGCATTTGAAGGAGCTTTCCTAAGTTTGAGGTGCTTAGACATCTCTTTGGGCAGGTAGGGAAGTATCTCAAACTCAGGTGACAGGTCTGAACAGGACAGGTAGATGAATCATCACCAAGGTGATAATCATTGAGCTGGGATGGTAACTTAGATCACCCGGGAAGAGTATACAGAGGGAGATGGACAGAGGGCTTGGTTCTAAACATGTAGGACAAGGGCCAAAGGATACTTAGAAGGAAAGCTCATGGAGGGCGTGTGCTTCCTAACGTGACCAGGATGGATTTGCAAAGGTAGTGTGCCGTTTAAGAGCTCAACCTTTCTGGAGCAGAAAACATTTTCATTTTTTGGCATTGTATTGTTTCTTAGATGTTGCTTAATAATATAAATCATATAAGCAATTTTTATTGATTGAATTCCTATCAAGGTAATTCCGATACCAAGACATGGCAGCTCTGCAGTTCCATCCAGCCAGCAGGGTTCTAATTTTTGTTCCTTGGGAATCAGTTTGTTTCTGTGGAAGATGGGAAGCGCTAGCAAATGGCCTATACTCCACCCATGTGTCATGATGCTCACTCTAGATAAAGGGTTGAAGAACTGGAATAGCTCTCTTCCTGGCTATCTTAATGACATCTCTATGAAATGTTCTTTTCAGGAGTGGGAGAGCTAGTCTCACAGTGGAAATCAATAGGAAAAAGTAGCACTTTTAACTTAATTGCCTTTGGTTTTGAATTACTTCTGCTTAAAATACAGGTTTTCTTTTTCTTTTTCCACTCTTCGCAACTGCAGATAAGTAGATGATGTTAACATTTATGTTTTATTCTATTAGTTACTTACGTTTTTCATCTTCACCCAAGAATATGTTTATTGATTTTTGTTTTTCATATTTTGCAAGAGTTTTACAGTATCTTATGCTCAGCTGTTTTTATGAAAGGCATTTCAGTCCCTTTTCTTCTTGAACTCAAGAGAACTCATAATACTCCTACCTAAGGAGGAAGCACTTAATATATTTTGGCTTCATTTTACAATAGTTTTTTAGAAAGTCTTTATATCCTGGATAATGCTTTCTATATTTAAAACATAAAAGGAAAGTATATAGAAATAAGTTAATTAAAGGCACCTGCTTGTCCAATACATGCTGTCCATTATGGGCATAGGATATAGAAGTGAAGAAAGAAAAAAAAGTAAACAGTAAATGTCTAAACATGATTTACTAAATTATAACCCTCCATAGATCTATTAATAATTAGTAGTTGCTCTCATGCACTTAATCTTCAAAAACTCTTCCTTTACAAAGCTTTTAGTGTAGTGGAATTTTTGTGTAGTCATTTTAATATTGAAGATGAAAGAAAACATGCAACATTTTTGGCATATTATGCTTTATTATTTCAAGAAAGGTAAAAATACAATTGAAACGAAAAATAAAAAAGATTTGTGCAGTGTGTCCAATGGAGAAGGTGCTGTGAGTGATCAAATGCGTCTAAAGTGGTTTACGAAGGTTTTTTGTACTATTGACATCTTGGACAAATAAGTCTTTGATGTGGAGATGTCTTACGCATTGGGAGATGTTCAGCAGCACCCCTGGCCTCTACCCACTAGAAGCCAGTAGTGGGAGATAGCCAGGATACAAGGTCTGTCCAGAAAGTATCTAGCAATGTATTTTGAAAAATAAAGACATTTATTGAAGAAGACACAAGATACACGAAACATTGTACATAGGACAGTGACACCTCAGTCCCCTTCAAAGTAGGCACCTTGGGACTTCACACAATTCTCCCAATTGCTATTAGCTGCCCCCGCATAAATCTCATTAACTGTCTAAAATCTCTTCCCTTTCAAAGGCGATTTTACTTTTAGGAAAAGCCAGAAGTCACAGAATGCCATATCTGCACTATAGGGAGGCTGAGTCACCTGGGTGATTTGATGATTTGCCGAAAACCTCTGCACTAGAGGTGATGCATGAGTGGGCGCGTTCTTGTGATGAAGCTGCCAGTCACCAGTTGCCCATAGCTGTGGCCTTCTGAGTCATAGGAATGTTCAGGCTTCACGCAAGTCATCATTGTTCATGCATGCGCATTCCAGTCCACTCTCCTTGGCTGCCAGATTACATCGATGTTGTGCAAACCAGTCTCGTTATATTAACAATGGCTGGACATTTTCCAGACAGACCTTGTACTTAAAATACCCAAATCAGTACAGTTATTGGGGAAAATGAAATATGTGTCTTTGATTTTACAGAAAAAACTAAATGGACTTTTTGACCAACCCAATAGTATTTTGAGTTTGTAACAGTTTTATCTGGTTTTCTTTTGGGGAACCTGTTCGGTTTTGTTTTTTTCTTTTCCTCACATGATCATGTATGGAAAGTTAAAAACTGTAGTTTACTTTTTATTTTCTGTGTTACATTTATAACTGTAAAAGCAAGTAAATATTTTACAAGTTTCTTGAAGTAGAGCCAATTATACTTCTGTCACAGATTAAGGAAGTGACATGGAATGTTTTTTCAAGGTTGTGTGGTGCCTGAGAGCACAAATTAGAAGGAGTCTTGCTCAAACATGTGTGTGCTCATTTTCTAACCATTTGGATTTCATGAAACACCTATTTTATGTGAAAGGAGGATAATATACTACATTTATATTTTCAAAATCAAGATTTAAAAATTTGTCTGAATTGGTTGTTTTATAACTCTTATGGGTTATGGTTATGCTTTGAAGGATAAAGGCAGGCAAGTCCTCACTACACCTATAACGCTGAAAAGCATATATGCAGTGTATGTGATTCCTATAATAATACTCCAAATAAAACATTGGATAAAATCTTTCTGGTAGTGATAAAAGGTATGTAGTATGAAAGATTAACTTTTGAAAAACTTAAAACCTGTACATTTCACAGGAGCTGTGATGAATTTTTAATTGAGGAAATTTCAGTACTATGTTAATTCTATTTTTATGCAAACTGTATAGATTTGTTTCTCCCAACCAAGTTTTTTTTTCTTACCATGTGCAAACTCTGTCTCTTGTTTGTTCTCTTAAGTTGTTTATTCTAGGTCAGTGGTTCTCATCCCCAGGGTAGTTTTGCCCTCTGGGGGACATTTGGCAGTGTTTGGAGATGTTTTTGGTAATCATTAACTGAGAAGAAGGGGTGGAGGTGCTCCTGGCACGTGGTAGGTAGAGACCAGGGCTGCACTGGACAGCCCTTTACAACAGAGTTATCCACCCCAAAATGTTAATATTGTTCTAGGTGTTACATACTGAATAAGAGGCGTGAATCAGTATTCCATGTTTCCAATTATATTAGGTTTTTTTTTGCCTTAGATACTGGTCATCATACCACATCTGAGAATTAATCCACCTTCCCTGTGAGTTAAAGGATAATGTATAGTTAAATAATATATTATCTCATTATTTTATCCACAACTGGAAAAACAGCTAAACTGCATCACTTCTTAATGCTTTATGACAAATAACAATAGTCATAAAGCTGCAAGAGGAAAATGGATGAGTAGGTGTTTTAAGACACCCAAACTAATACATGTGATATGTGTAAATAATAATATGTGTGTTAAATGAATTAATATGTGTGAAGCTTCACAATGTGTTGCCTCTCCAGCAGAGGAAGAGAAGGTGGGGGGTTAATGAACCTGGAAATTTGTCATTGGCAGTTGATGATCAAGGCTTGGTTTACTGCAAGGGGAGATTAAATATATGGATACCCTGCTATTTCAGCCACCATAAGCACTTTATATATTTTTTGGTATATTTTAAAATCATTGACCCATGAGGTAATTTTTATCTCCATTTTGTAGTTGGGAAACTGAAATTCAGAGGGTTTAAATGTGGCTGAGTCCAAAATAAAATGCAGGTCCCTGCCCTGGCTGGTATACCTCAGATGGTTGGGTGTCATCCTGCAAACCAAGAGGTCGCTGGTTTGATTACTGGTCAGGGCACATGTCTGGGTTGCAGGCCAGGTCCCTGGTTGGGGGCATGCAAGAAGCAACTGATAGATGTTTCTCTTACACATCGATGTTTCACTCCCTCTTTCTCCCTTTCCTCTCTCTAAAAATAACTAAAATCTTTAAAAAAAAAAAGGCAGGTCCCTGACTCCAACATTCTTGTTCTTTCCACTGTATCATCATCCTGCCTTCAAAGAGTGATTGTACAAGTATTTTGTCCCCCTTAAGTTTTTCTAAATAGATTTTGTAGAAAGCCAATATCCTTGATTGTCATTCTGAAGAATTGTAGTCTTTTTCTAATAACAAGATTAAGGATGGAAACAAACATCACTTTATTAAAGTGAAGAGTCCTCACCAATATTGAGATGAATGGAAATGGGTTAAACACTATTAATTGCCATGAATTGCTGTGAATTGCTTCCTTCTTTTTACAGAAAGTGCCTAGTAGGGGCATTTGAACTGGAGGTCTAATGTAGATAACCTTCCTGTCATTGTGGAGATTGTGCTTTTTTGTCTTTCTGTGGTATGAGGTACACTTCATATGCTCTCATTTATCACCACCAGAATTCCTCCCTGCAAGGGTGTAAGTGAGGAAACCCAGAAGGCTCTGGATCGCTCTCTCCTCGATTGCACTTTCCGATTACAAGGTAGAAATAACCGCACATGGGTAGCAGAGTTAGTGTTTGCAAATTGTCCACTTAATGGCACTTCTACCAGGGAACAAGGTGAGATGCTTCACACACTTTGCCTTTGCATATTTCTGAATTTATTTTCATATTGATTGTAATTAATCTCCTCTTAATCCGGTAGGACCATCCCGGCATGTTTATCTAACATATGAAAACCTGTTGTCTGAACCTGTTGGTGGTAGAAAAGTGGTTGAAATGTTCCTTAATGACTGGAATAGCATTGCACGATTATATGAGTGTGTGTTGGAATTTGCACGTTCTCTACCAGGTACATGTGATAATCTTCCTTTTTTGGGGAAAAAAGCATCCCCCCCCCCTTTTTTTAACTGAAGAAGTAAAACATGCACATTGCAAAAAAAAAATTCAAAAGTATATCTAATGGAAAATAACTTTCCCTTTCAACTTAACCTTTAGTTTCCTTCCTTCAGCGATGACTACTGTTAAGTTTCTTATGTATCCAGAAATTTTTACACATAGGCATACCGTATATAATAATAGTTAGTGCCTCACAGAGAGTTTACTATGTGCCATACAATGTAATAAACAGTTTGCATATGTTAACTCATTTACTCCTCATGATCACCCTGTAAGGTGGGTAAATTATTATTCTTCATTTTAAAAATGAAGAAAACAAGTCACAGAATTAACACCTTAAGCGCAGAGCGGATTTTGCTGGGCTTTCCATTCAGGCGGCGGGCTGGCAACGACTCGATGGGTGTTGGGAGTATAAATAGGCGCACAATGGTGCAGCCAATGCAAAACTTCATTAAAATGACAACATTTATTTTTTAACCTTGATATTTCCAGTCCCATGCACTGATGTCACCCAAACGGAAAGTTCACTGTCAGTCCCCAGGGACTGATGCCGTGCTTAACGTGTTAACAAACTTGTTGAAGGTCATATAATGGCTAGTAAATGGCAGAGCTGGAATTGAAACCTCTATCCACTACCCTACATTGATTCAATATATCTCCACCCTTGCTCAGTCCCCCTTTGTAGAAATGGAAATGGAAGCCTATAGTGTGTTTATGCTGTTGCTTTCTTTTATTTTGTTAATAAATTACATATTTAGAGACCTTTTGATCTATGCATATAATATTGCTAAAACTCCCTCTTTTTCAAAAATATATTTCTTAATTTTGCATGTATACTCTTACTCTCCTTTTTGTTTCCTTTCTGTTTAGACATACCTGCTCATCTAAATATTTTCTCAGAAGTTCGTGTTTATAATTACAGAAAACTTATCTTGTGTTACGGAACTACCAAGGGAAGCTCAGTAAGTATATGAATTAATTAAAACTGAAGTTCCTCTCATAAATCTTGTAAAAATCAAGAATTCAAAAATTATAAAAACTGCCTTGAGATAATTGAGGGCTCAAGTAAAGAGTAGAGATAAAATAGTAAATTTTAAATACTTAGTTGACATAAATATAGTGTACTATAAAGTTTTACTCTTTAAAATTGAAAACAAAAATTAATACTCTCTTTGACAGGTATATAATCTTGAGTTTTAGAGGAGGTAATGTACCTTTTGGTATTTGTATTTTTTTCCTTCACTGATTTCAAATCTGCTTAGCAATGTGATTACTATAATGAAGTTTATGCCTCAGTGGTTTTGAACAATATGGTATGTCAGTGCTTTTGGTCACATGATCATTAACATTGTTTGAACCTATCTTACTTTTGAAGGTATTTTCCATAATCCATAACTTCCTTTTTTTTCCTACCTCATATGTAAAGCCCTAGAAATTTAGTCCGAAAATTTAGCCAACTGGCTTCTTTTTAGCCTCTCCATATCAGGTAATATCAGAAATTACCTGAGTGTTTAAAAATCTGTTAATTAAAACATCCGTGTTGGGTGTGGCTTCTTTTCCCTTTATGACAGTGTGCACCTAAAGGGTGGCTTTGTCAGTTCAAAAGAAAAGTGAAAATTAGGAACACCAATGATAATTTTAAAATAAAGTTTAATCAAAATATTTTCTTTGGGACTGTTTTATTTAGAGGTGGGCCATCTAACACACATGCTCAGTGAGGGTACTGGTCCATGGTAACAGGACATCTGGAATTTAAAGTGTCCAGTCTTATGCATTGCTTTCAAAAAAAGATCTAATTTAGATCTATCTGATACTGAATCTGTTACTTTCTCAGTTTCTGAAACATATATTCTCTTTGATTTAGATTAGTATCCAGTGGAATTCCATACATCAGAAATTTCACATTTCTTTGGGAACTGTTGGTCCAAACTCAGGTTGCAGTAACTGTCACAATACCATTCTCCATCAGCTTCAAGAAATGTTCAACAAAACACCAAATGTGGTTCAGTTATTACAGGTAAGTAAGTTTATTTTCTCTTTAAAAATAAGATGAAGTCAGTGTTAGTGATGAGTGTAGGTGCCTTTGTCTTTTATATCTTTCACTTTTCTTGGGGAACTTTTATTCAAAGTGAACACAGTGATCTAGTTTGTATTCTCGTCCAGGGAAAGTTTTATGGCATGTGTCAGAAGAACTTCTGTCTCATTTGTGAAAGTTACACATTGAAAATTCTGAGCTTTTAGCATTGTACATAAACCAGCTGCTCTCACTGTGTTTGTTTTTTGTAGGTACTATTTGATACTCAGGCTCCACTAAATGCCATCAACAAACTCCCCACTGTGCCGATGTTGGGCTTGACCCAGAGAACCAACACTGCCTACCAGTGCTTCTCCATTTTGCCACAGTCGTCCACTCACATCAGACTGGCCTTCAGAAACATGTACTGCATTGATATATACTGCCGGAGTCGAGGTGTTGTGGCAATACGGGATGGTGCCTATAGTCTTTTTGATAATAGCAAGTTAGTTGAAGGATTTTATCCTGCACCAGGACTAAAGGTAACAGACACTAGTGTTATAGCAGGAATAAACATAAATGTGATCTCAAACAATTCCTATGAGGGGGAAATAATGGGGAAAAGCAACAAATTTCTGTTTAAATTTAATAAGTAGCCACATTAACACATTATCTCAGCCATTTTACTCTGAAGGAGCTAGAAGTTTTAGTAAAGTGTTGTGTGTATGTTTATTAGATGATACAATGTTTTGCCCTTTATTTCCTTTCTCTGATGAGCAAGGTTAGAAGATACTGAAGAGTCCTATTTACTATTTGCAACTTTGAAGAACTTTAAAAGTAGTCTTTATCGTTGATTATTGAGTAGGTTTGATTCATCAGTGGAATTATGATGCTTTTTTAAATGTGGGGTCCTGGGCCCCAATCCCTGGAGATTCTGGAGTCAAATAGTTGCAAATGGCTTGTTTTGAAAATTAGTCCCCTGAAGCCTTTTCTAACCCATTTTCCTGCTGTGCTTTCAACTCTTATATAGCTGATTCTCTTGGTCTTTATATCTTATCTTTAAATAGATGCTTACATCGCAATTTGTTGAGGCATTATCTGGTTCTTAAAATGAAAGATGAGGATTTATTTCGTTTTTAATGCTTTTTTATATACCTCTTCCACACTCTAGGTTGCTTTTCCCCATACACAAATACCTTCTTCCTTTCCTCCTATCCTTACAGTATGGTTAGATAGCAATTTTGATTGGGTAATTTTTCATTGTTTACATTATTATGAATATGTAAACACTATTCTTCCAAGCTTCCTTCAGTACTTTAACCTGTCAGATATCTTACCAGTTACATCTTGAAGAAATATGTCTTCCACAGTCCTCTGACCTCTAACCTGGAATGGTAGTGCTCCAGACCTTTTGCAAAATTTTGACTTGGGAATCTACAGAAGGATAACAAAGGGAGAAGTTTCTTCAATTCTCTCTTGTGTTCTGTGCCCCGTGGCTTGGACCCCATCTCTTTTTCTTGGTTTACTCCATTGTTTTGGTCAAATACTTCCAAATAGGTTCTGGGAGAAAGTACATGAGAGATTAGTTTGAGACTTTGTATGTGTGAAAGTGTCTTTAGTTTACCCTTATCTAATCGAGAGAGTGGCCAGGTATAGAATTCTAGATTGCAATCATTTCAAAGGTATTGTTCCATTATCTTTTAGCTTCCATTGTGACTGATGAGAAGTTTAATCCTGTCCAAATTCTTGAACTTTATGTGATGAAGTGGGCTCTTACAGTCTGGAAAATGACATCCTTTTGTTTGGGGGAAATTCCTTATATTGTTTCTTGATTCTTCTTTTTTTTCTCAGTTAGCTCTTTCTGGTATCCTACTATTCTGGTGTTGGACAGCCTTAACTCATCCTTTAATTTTCTTATCTTTTCTCTTCTTTTTTCTTTGTTTCTGGGAAATCTCCTTACTTTTTCCTTCTGTGCTATTTTTCACTTCTGCCAAGATTTTTTTTGTTGTCTTTTAAAAACTTTCCAAGAGCTCTTTCTTGTTTCTAAATGTTCATTTCATGACCTCCTGTTGCATGTGGCTAACTTATCTTCTCTTACCTCTTTTCTTCCTACAAAGTCTCCATTTCATCCATCTTGCTTTCTTTGTTTTGATCTCTTTCATATTAGCATCTTTCTTCAAATATTAAGTGATTCTTAACCCTGCTCTTGTTTAAAGTGAGACTTGTTGACCATGGTGTTCACTACAGGATATTCTCCTTCTGCCATTTCTTTGAGTGACTCCCAGTGTCAGGTCTTTTGATTGGGCTTGTTTGAGTACCAAGAGGAGAGTTTCCAAGTCTCTGCATAGATGGTGTGCATCTGGCATCCAATTTTTGGCAAGTCAAATAAGAAAAGAAAACTCCTATTTTCAGTGGTCAGTATGTAAACTTTAATTTTCCTTTTTAATATGGTACCCTTTCTCTCAATTATTCTAGAGTCCCCCAATCAGAGACCCTCTGCCAGGGTGATAGAGGTCAACCTAATTCAATGGAAGTGACAGGGGCTCCAGGAGGGTTTCAATCTCTTTTTTTAGGATTTTTGTTTATCTGTTTTTAGAGAGTGGGGAAAGGAGAAAGAGAGGGAGCGAAAACATCAATGTGTGGTTGCCTCTCATGCACCCCCTACTGGGGACCTGGCTCGCAACCCAGGCATGTGCCCTGACTGGGAATTGAACGGGCGACCTTTCTGTCTGCAGGCCTGCTCTCAATCCACTGAGCTACACCAGCCAGGGCAGAAGCATTATAATTGAAATGCACAAATCATGCAGATGAATTCAGTTCATCACTTACTGGCTGGATTATCTTGGGCAAATCTTTTAATCTCTCTGAATCAAAGTTTTTAATATGTATAAATGGGGTGGTGATAGTCCAGGTTTGTAAAAACTAGCATTCAGTGTGATAACATGTTCTAAGGTTTGTGAATGCCTAATACAAACTATAATAATACTAGATCCAAGGAACTCTGCTTGGACCCATCATTGTACCATGGATGTATGCTAGTCAGTTCCTTGTTTCGACAGGCTGGCACTCAGTCCACTGAGCCACACCAGCCAGAGAGCTGTGTACACATCTTTATCCAATCATGTATCAGTGGACACTAGGTTGTTTCCTTAACTTGGCTGTTATAAATAATGCTGGAGTGAACATAGGAGCACAGACAGCTTTTCAAAGTAGTATTTCTGTTTTCTTTGGATAAATACCCAGAAATGGTATTGCTGGGTCATATGGTAGTTGTATTTTTTATTTTTTTGAGGAACATCTGTACTAATTTCCCAAGTGGCTGTAGCAGTTTACATTCCCATCAACAGTGCATGCGGGTTCCCTTTTCTCCACATCCTCACCAACTCTTGTTACTTCTTGTCTTTTTGATAATAACCATTCTGATAGGTGTGAGGTAATTATCTCATTGTGGTTTTGATTTGCATTTCCCTGATGATTAATGTTGTTGATTATCTTTTCATGTGCCTTGTTGGCCATTTGTATATCTCTTGGTTTTAGTGTCTTTTAAAGAGACTTTTATCCAGTCCTTCGGTTTTTTGTGTTACCTTCATTCCTATTTCCAGCAGTATCTGGTGCTGCCAGTTCCTAAGTGTTTTAGGGATCTAGATGGAAATAGCTTTGCTTTTTGGCTTTCTCCACTGCTTGCTTAGGATACAACTTCCTCACATTGGGTGGTTCATTTACCACTCAACCATCTGCTATGCTGCCTCCAGAATTTATTGCTATTTTTTCTTCTCCCATTCTTTTTCTCTTTGTGACTTATTGCTTTAAAAATATTTTTATAAGTGCTTCAGGTGGAGTATTGGGAGATGAAATGTGTATCGTGAATTCATCATATTTAATTAGAAATCACACCATGTACTTTTAAAAGATTTCAAGTGATTCTGATAAACTTACGATCTGTATTTTTGAAGACTGAGAAGATAAAGAGTATTAAAAGAGAGAAAATCTGCCTCTGGCTGGTGTGGCTCAGTGGATTGAGCATGGGCCTGCAAACCGAGAGGTTACCGGTTTGATTCCCAGTCAGGGCACATTCCTGGGTTGCGGGCCAGGTCCCCAGTTGGAGTGTGCAAGAGGCAACTGATCAATGTACCAGTGTATCTCTTGTACATTGATGTTTCTCTCCTCTTTCTCCCTCCCCTGCCCTGTCTAAAAGTAAATAAATAAAATCTTTAAATAAAAAAATTTTTAATGAAAATCTGTACTTGACACAAATTCTGGTAGCCTTGCTTAGTTTTTGATGACATATCTTATAAAACAGACTGCCCCATTCTTGATGGTTCAAGATTTAGTTGTATTAAATTAAAAAGGGAAAAGATGACTTAGTTCTAGCTTAAAATGAGAATTCTCACTAAAAAGGAAATTTTCTAAGATACAACTTTTGATTCCCCCCCCCATTTTTGGTTCAGAAATTAATAAGAAAATGTTTAGACCTATTGTTAAGAAGTACCAGGGTGTAATTCCTTATTCAGCGTTTTGCTTGCACAGTACTTCTTAGTTGATACAGTTTTTTTAACCTAGATGTGTTGATTTTGTTTTTATGGTTAACAGTTTTCCTCAGTATCCCGCCTTCAAAATTATCAATATTTCTTTCAGGTTGTTCTAGTAATAGTGATCATGTGTTAAACTTACATTTCAGAGATAGACATAATATGTTTATTTCTGTTAAAATATTATAAATAATTAAAAATACCATATTAAAGTTAGGTAAAATAATCTAAATTTTGCCTGTTTATATCCATAGACATTCCTGAATATGTTTGTTGACAGCAATCAGGATGCTCGAAGAAGGTCTGTAAATGAGGATGATAATCCCCCTTCTCCTATAGGAGGAGATATGATGGATTCTCTAATCTCACAACTCCAGCCACCATCCCAGCAACAGGTAATGTAGAGCTGAAATTCCAGGCAGCATCATGTTTGTTTAACTTCACAGGTTCTACAGATGTCTGGGCTTCTTTCTTAAAAGGCAAAGAGGTCCTTGGTGGGCCCAAGATGCTCATGAAAAAATAGTAGTAGAGGGTGATGAGGAAGTGGCTTCCAGTGGTAGGAAGTAAATAGTACCAGAAATGGCATTAACCATACCGGAAATAGCATTAACCTTAGACTCATGTGCTTAAGATGATGCCAGGTGATCACCCATGTAATCACAAAAGAGGATGTACAGATGACTAATAAGCACAGAAAAGGTGTTCAGTATCATTCAGGATCACAGAAATACAAATTAAAAGCACTATGAAATAATATTCCATAGCCACAAATGTGGCTTTAAGAAAACAATTGATGATCCTTGCCAACATTTGTTATTAGGAGCAACTGAAACTCTCATTTATTACTTAAAGGTTTGTGAAGTAGTACAGCTGCCTTGCAGTGAGGTTTAGCAGTATTCCGGAGGGCTAGAGCTGAACATTATGCATACCTGTGATTTAATGATTCTACTCTAATGTGTACATGTGACAGAAATGCATCCACACAAGAACGTTCATAGCAACCGTGTTTATTCAGATAATTGTAAACACCCAGCAACAGTAGAGTGAGTGAATAAATTGGGGTACATTTACACAATGGAATACTTTACAGAAATGAGAAAGCAAACTATTGCTACATGCAACAACATGATGAATTTCACTGACATAAAGTTGAACAAAAGAAGCCAGACACCATGTATGTAATGAGTACTTTCAGTATTTTTATGAAGTGCAAAACCAGGCAAAAACCAAACTTGAGTGATGGAAGTCAGGAGTCTTACCTTGAGGGAGGTGGTAAAGGCAAGGTGTATAAGGGAGACCTCTGGGGTTCTGGTAATGTTCTTCAGTATCTTGATCTATGTGGCAGTTAATTTGTAAAAATTCATTTGACTGTACATTTAAGATTTGGACACTTCACTATATGTGATTTGTACCTCAATTTTTAAAAAAAGTGTAGAAAGGATTACATTGTCCTAGGGTTTTTATTACTGCAGATGAAGGTAAAGGTAAGTAGAGGTCAGGTTGAACTACCGTATTTCATTGACTACAAAACTCCACCGAGTGAAAGATGCACTGTTTTTTGTGTACAGCAATAACACTGCCAGTTAAACTATGACAGATAAAATGAGCAAAAAATGTCTTGAGAAATACAAGCAATGGTATTGCAAGGCCAGGAATGAGGATGTTGCTATTGTTAACACATTTGAACATCAGGGAGTTTTTAAAAACCTGTGCTATTGTGTATTTTGCACATTTTCATGAAATGTGTAAATGTTAACACTGGAGCTATCTGTTGGGGAAAGCCATTACACTCATACTATATGCAGTTGACCATTTTACATTGAAATTTCTTCTTTTCAGCCATTTCCAAAGCAGCCAGGATCATCAGGCGCTTATCCTCTAACTTCACCTCCTACATCCTATCATAGCACAGTCAGTCAGTCTCCGTCTATGATGCACACGCAGTCCCCAGGTAAGATACTACTTATTCCCTTGTCGTGTTCACCTTTAAATCTGAAATACACACACATAGAAGTACTGCACACGTAGCCTTTGACTTTAGAGAGAATTCCCTTTCTAGTCTGTGGCCATTCATTACGGCAGCGTTGTGAAATCTGTGTTCATAATTCCAGAGCACTTTAAAAGGTTTAAATGAAATGGAGATGTTGTCACCCAGAGCTAGACTCATGGCCCAACTCCACGAAGTGCTAATTACATGATCCATGTCAGAAGTCGACAACAAGAGCCTGTGGGCCAAGTCCTGCCCACCACCTGTTTTTGTAAATCGTTTTATCGGAACGCACCACACCCATTTCTGTAGTGTGTATGGCTGCTTTCCCACCATGATGACTGACCCCTTACAGAAAGTTTGCCGAGCCCTGTTACACGTGAACGGTGCCTGCCCCTTAGAGTTGGGCAGCGCCTGTTTGTCCAAACAAAATGTCTCTGTTGAAAATCCCATGGAGTGCACTGTAAAATTATTTGAGGATGCCAACATTTTGCTTTTAACTGAACGATTCATTGGTGTTGCCTAAGCACTTGCCCTGTGCCGAATACTGCATGGTACTGAGGGTTCCTCTGTGAGCCAGATACCAGCCCTGCTCTCAAGCTCATCACCTAGCAAGGAAGGCAGGTGTCAGATTTCTTGGTTAGATGATCTACCTGCTCATGAGAGATGGGTTGGACCATAGCTGAAGACTTGGAAGTTGTTTTCATGTCATCGAAGGTCACTGAAGCCCAAGTGGGTGGGTGAACTCGGTTCCTGAGGAGCACTGGCAGTCAGCAGTGTAGGAGCCTGAGAAGGAGCAGCTGGGGAGCAAGGAGGAAAACAGGAGACACAGAGGCATAGAACGCAAGGAGAATAGAGATTTTCTAGGGTAGAGTTGAGACTGGTTTTGCATAGAACGTAAGAGGAATAATTGTTTTGAAATAATGATAGTAATAGGCATATATAATGCTTACTCTGTGTCAAGCCCCATTCTAAGTACTTGAGCCATTTAATCCCCACAGCAAACCTGTGGTGGAAACCTGTTATTCCTATTTTATAGAGGAAAACTGAGGTCTGGAGAACTTGTTAGTTGTCCAGGTCACACAGCTAAATAAACAAAATTACACTTAAAGGTTAATCAAATTGATCAGCATATTATATTGAATGTAAGGCATTGCATAAGGTATTATAGAACATGAAAATGTGCAATTGTTTTACATAGAGATAGAGAATTTGAAGCTTGATGATATTGAGGATAGTTATAGTAATGTAACAAGTATTTAATGTCGAATTTATTCATAGTTTTGGTAGCCATAGTTCCCCTCTCATAATTCTAAGTTAAAACTAGTCCTGTGGCTAAATACTCTCTTTAAGCTTATGTCTCCCAGTTGTTGTTTTTTTAAACTTGCTATCTAGGCCTCTCACCTGAACTCAAGTCCTGTATTTTCCAGCTATCTATTCGACATTTCCATTTAGCTGTCTAGTTGACATCTGAAACTCACCATGGCTGAAACTAAATTCCTGACCAACCCAGCAGTATCCTCCCCACCCCAAATTGTTCCTCTCACAAGCCACCCCATCTCAGTAAATGGCATTCCCTTCCTTCCTGCTACTTGAACCAAAACTGTTAGAGTCATGTTGGATTCTTTCTCTCATACCCACATTCAGTCAGTTACCAGATACTGCCACCTCTACCTTTAGAATTTATCTATAACCTAACCACTTTCACCATCTCAGCCTGTGACCTTGCCCAAGTCACTAACCATCTCTCACCTGGGTGATTGTACTTAACCTCTAACTGGTTTCCTTGTCCCTATCCTTGTCTCTGTCCCTGCCCTATAGTCTGTTCTTCACAGAGCAGCTAGAGTGATCCTTCTGGAACAGAAATTAGTTCATGGCTCCTCTGCTGCAAACTATTCATGGCTTCCTATTTCATTCAGGGTAAACCCTAAGTCCTTGGAGTGGCCAACAAGTCCCCGTGTGATTAGGACCACCTCCTGCCTCTTTGACCTCCTATCTTCCCACTTTCTCCTTGCTCACACTGTTCCAGCCGGCACTGGCCTCTTCCATTTATTAACAACTGCTGCTACATTTGGGGCCTTTCCACTATCTCCTCTGTTTGCCTGGAATATCTTATCCCCTGGATATCCTCATGCCTTTTCCTTCACTTTCTTCATTTCTCAGCTCACAAAGTCTTCTCTGGTTGCCTTACATAAAGAACAGCACCTGCCTCAACCACTGCACAGTGTTGCCCCCTTACCTTGCCCTGTTTTTCTCAATAGCACTCATTATTACCTGACATATCTTTGTTAGTCTTTCTCATTCTGCTAGAGTATAAGTTCCACAAAGACAGGAATTTTTGTCTCATTATCTGCTACATCCCCAGTGCCTACCACACACAGTACTTGGCATGAAGTGGACATTCATGCCTAGTTATTGAACGAGTGAACAAGTGAATAAAAAGTACACTGGATATTTTTAAAAATTAGCCAATAGAAGACCTAGAATTTGGGCCCCGTGGAATTGATCTCTCTCTTTTTCAATAATAAAATTATTCTAGTTTTCCTTTGTGCTGCTTATGGGAGCTTTGCTACTTGTTTCTTTAGTTTGTAGGGTCTTAACTTGGGGTCCTTGAACAGGACATGATATGTGTCCTGCAAGATCATCTATAATTATTTTCGTTTATTAGGAAATCTGCATGCCGCAAGCTCCCCCAGTGGGGCTTTGAGAGCCCCATCACCAGCGTCATTTGTTCCAACTCCTCCCCCATCCTCGCATGGACTCTCAATAGGACCAGGGGCCAGTTTTGCTAGTCCACATGGTGAGTCCGTACATGGAAGTTGCTGTAGCATAAGAGTTTGACGTGAAAGTAGTTTTTGTTAAGTAAATTATTTTCTTATTGCAAACTTAGCGCTTGTTTATTGGGGAAATAGCAAAATAAAACAAATATTTCCTAATCACACCATGCAGAGACCTACCAGTTTTGTCTGCTTTGAACTTTCTCTCCCTTTCCTTCCCCTCACTCTTCCTGTCACACATCCCCTGCTTGTCGATCTGCTCGAATCTCTTGCTTTTGCTTGCTCTCTACCCATCTTTACTTCCGCCACACATCCCCACCCCCAACAAAAAAAATTGGGAACCTGCCCTATGTGTTATTTTGAGACTTGAATTTTTCTACTCTTGAATTCAAAAATTTTATTTCAGGTTGGTTCAAATAGATAAAGAATAGAAGTAGCCAGTGAAGTGTTTCCTTTCTGTTCTATCAGCAGCCTAGTTCCTCCTCCCAGAGACATTTAGTTAGTATCATTAATTTTTTATTGTTGTTGCATAGATGTTTTATGCATAAATAAGGTCATGTACATGTTCTTTCCCCTCTCTTTTACACACACATGGCAGACAGCTTACTGCACATGGTGGTTAGTTCCTTACTTTTTTCACTTAAATATATCATGAATACCATGCCAAATCAGAACATAATCAGCTTCCTCAGATTTTACAGCAGAGTAGTAGCTCTGATTTTTTTACTCTTTACTATTAATATTTTTGGAAACATGTCTGACAGTAAAAACTCTACATCATCATACTAAATGGCTTCATAGTATTCCCTTTTCTGGGCATACCATAATTCAGCTGCTCTCCTATTATGATATGGTTAGAATGTTTCCGTTTTTTTCATGACTAAAAATGGTGTCATCTCTGCTCACATGATTATTTCCTTAGGTAAGTTCCTAGAAGTGGAATTGCTGTCCCAAAGGGTTTGAGAAATTCTAAAGCCCTTGAAACATATTACAGATGGCTCACCTGAGAGCCTGTCCCGATTTCCTCTAGTATTATAAAAGAATGTCTTTTCCTGCATCATTGCCAATGTGGGCTATCATGATTATTTTGAAAATCTTGGTCATTTTGATAGGTAAAAAATGGTATCTTATTGTTTAATGTATGTTGCTTTGATTATTAGTGAAGGTCATTAGCCTCTGGTGTTACTTATGTGTGCCAGTGTATATCCTTTTCCTGTGTTCTTGTGTTTTTTTCTTATTAATTTTTAAGACTTCTAAGTAAGGACCATTTACCCTCTGATAATATGATAGAAGTATTTTTTTTCAGTTTGTCATTTAGTTACAAAGGGGTGTAAATGTAAAGGTATCTGCAGGGTGAAATTTAAATACCAAATTGTTCAGAAAATTGCTGCTTTCAAAACCCGATTCTTTGGTTCATTTCTTACTCAATGCAGCCTTAACTAAATAAAGAAAGTGGAAAATATTTTTCTTATCAGCCTCCTCTGAGTAGAATGAAAACATAATTTGTCAGAGTTGGTTTAAAAATATAAGATTTCTTTCCTTAACGGAGCTTTGAGATTTTTTTTTGCTTCATGATTTCAAACATACAGTTGATTATTATATGGTGTAAGTTGGTACGTATTACACACACATCTTGAAGCTTGTTTGAAGGTAAATTTTATCCTTTCTTAGTATTTTTTATGTAATTTTTATACCATGATAAAAAGTACATAAACTACACAAAATATTCAGATGTGCCATGTTACGAAGCATCATGCTTCAGTGAAATATCATACTGAAAGAAAAAAAGTATCACCCTGTAGGGTATAAGCATTTAAATGCTGTCAAATACTTTTCTGTTATTAAAATACAGGTTTTGAAAACCCGTTGTTTACTTTTTATAGGAACCCTGGACCCCAGTTCTCCATACACTATGGTGTCACCAAGTGGACGGGCAGGGAACTGGCCAGGGTCTCCTCAAGTGTCTGGCCCCTCACCGGCAACACGGTTGCCTGGAATGTCACCAGCCAACCCATCACTACATTCTCCAGTTCCAGATGCTTCTCATTCCCCTCGAGCTGGAACAAGTGAGCGTAATCAACATTTTTATGTTTGCTTTTAGTATAACCAACAAATGACCTATTTTATTCCATCCTCACATTTGAAGATCATGATCTACTTGTTGAATGGGGATACTTAATAATTTCAACTTTTATCCATTTAGCAAATCGGTGACAATAGGAGTTAATTGTCAAAGTCAGGCAAAATATAAGAAAGGGAAATGTCTCTTCCAGAAGTTTTCTGAGACCTGTGTTATGACTACTACCTTAACTGCAATACTAGACCTGAAAAGATACATAAAGTTTCCGACAACATTATATAAATCAACACAGAAGAGAAGAATTATACAATTAACGTTAGCTTTCGCTACGTGACTTTTAGTGGCTTAAAGTGACAGTCATATGTTCACTCGCCATTCTGCAGGTTGGCAGTTTGGGCTGAGGCCAGCTGGCTGATTCTTCCAGGTTCCCCTGGGCCGACTCATGCATCTGTGGTCAGCTCCTGGGTTGGCTGGGGCTTGGCAGATCTAAGGTGACCCCAGCTGGTATGGCTTCTCTCTGCTCCATGTAGTCTCCTAGTTGATCATGGGCTTGTTCACCTGGTGGCTGGACAGGGAGTTCCAAGAGAGTGCATGAAAGCCTAGGCTCACAACTAGCACTGCATAACTGCCACTGCGTTCTGTCATCCATGGCAAGTCAGAAAGCCAACTCAGAATCCAGGTAGAGAGATAGGTAGACTGCATTCCTTCTTGAAGGCGTTGTTTCAAAGTCTCATTGCAAAGGAAGCTAACATATGATTGTTACACCACAAGGAGTAACTAAAACAGTACAGATTACTGTAGAATGGCAAAGATTTGTATTAAAAACAAATCAGGGAACAATGAGATAATACGTATTTATAAATGACATGACATGTTTTCCTTCCCATAAGGTTCCCAAACGATGCCAACAAACATGCCCCCACCTCGTAAACTACCTCAGCGCTCCTGGGCAGCCTCCATACCCACCATCCTCACTCACAGTGCCTTGAACATTTTACTGCTGCCCTCTCCCACGCCAGGCCTCGTGCCTGGCCTGGCAGGTAGTTACCTTTGTTCTCCGCTTGAAAGATTCCTTGGATCAGTCATCATGAGAAGACATCTTCAAAGAATTATTCAACAAGAAACGGTATGGGTACCTAGTGAACTAACTGATAAGTAGAGATTGTCAAAGGCAGATGCTAAGTTGCCTCTCAGAATAGGGTCTGAACTAAAGTGATGTTTCCTTACCTCCTTTAACCAGCTTGTTAGAACTACGCTTTGCACCCGGCCCTAGCATTACAAATGGACTCCACTATTTTCTTTCCCATTCTTATGTTAACATATTCCTTCATTTTATAATTTTCCATGCTGTGGCTAACATGGACCTGGAGGTAGGTCCACTCAGTACCATAGGACACGTGCATCCAGGACACCTGACTTTGTCGAGAATAACATGAGTAGCTGCTTATCCTCTAGAATGCTTTTGCAGGCAGGCTAACTTCAAATCTGAGTCTCCATTGAAATAAAATTATGATGATCACAAGGGTGAAAGCTGCTTTTTAAATACACAAACAGTGGAATTGATTAAAAACCCTGGTAGAAAAGAACTTTTAACCTATCCTGTGGTGATACCCTTAGGAGATAGTTCTAAGTTGAGACCACCCGTTCAAAAGTCGAGCTGCCTAGATTTGTAGCCAGACCGTGCCACCTGCTAGGATGAGCTTGGCCATTTTTCCACGTCTCTGATAATAGCAGATAATAGTATCTATCTAGCTCATAACAGTTGTGGGAATTTGAGATAGTTCATATAAAGCTTGTAGCATAATGTCTTGGTATTCAGTACATATTAGTTATAATTATTGTTGTTGAGGTACATATGTGTTAATGAGGTGGTAGACAGGATGATGAATATTGAAAATACCCACTCCATGGATGGCACCAAGCTATGTGACAACCTTTCTATTCAGATTTGAAAAAAATAAAGGTTTTATCATAGGTTAAATAAGTTAGCATTTAAAATGGTAATCCGATCTAGGCTCAACCTCTGCCACTTAAAAGCCATATATGTGTTCAGCTCGTTAAAACTCATTTTTCTCATCAGCATAATCAACATACAGGCTAGAGCAGAGGTCAGTAAACTATGGGGCCTGGAGGCAAGTCCTGCCCACCATCTGTTTCTATAAATAAAGTTTTATTGGAACACAGCTAGACCCACTCAATACATGTTATCTATGCCTGCTTCCAGCCACAATGGCACCATTCAGTGGTTGTAACAGAGACCATATAGTCTAATATACTTACCAACCCCTGGACTAGCAGAAAGAAGGTCCCAGTCCAGATTTTTTTTTTCCCTAATGTGCCAGTTTTCTAAAACTTGTTATTGTGGGAAATTTTAAGTATATGCACAAGTAGAATTGGATAATGAACCTCTCTGTTCCCATCACCCACCTTCAACAGTAACTCATACCAGTATTGTTTCATTTATAGTTCCTCCCAGATTATATGACAGCAAAATTCCAGATATCATTTCATCCATAAATACAATTTCTTTATTATCAAATATGGTTGGTGTCCATATTTCCCAATTTATCACCAGTTTTACAGTTTCAGTCAAAGCCCAAACCAATTTTTAAGTCTCTTTCAAACTGTAGATTCCCCCATTTCTCCTTCCATAATTTATTTGTTAAAGAAATATCATTTGTCCTATAGAGTTTGTCACAGTCTGGATTTTGCTGATTGCATCCCTTTAGAATCATTTAACATGTTCTTTTGACCCCTCTAGATCTATAATATGAATCAATCCTGTGGATCTAACTACTATAATTCGGGCTCAAGTTGGTTGTTGTTTTGCAAGAATATTTCATAGGTGGTGGTATACGTTCTTCCATTGAGAGACATGTAATGTCTGATTGCCTCTCTTTGCGGTGTTGTTAGCAGTTCAGTTGCTCAGTGCCTACATACTTTGTTTCAGAACAGGTAGCAACTGAGTTGTTTTCCTTTTGAAACAGTTTTCTGGGTAACATTTCATTTTTTTCTTTGTCTCACATGTTCTTTTACATACTAATTTGATACATCCTTGTTTTGCAGCTGCAGCTGATAAATTCCAATGAACCTGGGGTGATCATGTTTAAGACAGATGCCCTGAAATGCAGAGTAGCCCTTAGTCCTAAAACCAATCAAACACTTCAGCTAAAAGTAACACCTGAGAACGCAGGACAGTGGAAACCTGATGAACTTCAAGTTTTGGAGAAATTCTTTGAAACAAGAGTATGTGCTTATCAATGCATAATGTTAATGTAATCAATGAAACAGAAGAGTCAAAGTAGAATGGAGAATAACCTGCTTTATTTGTCCCTCTAGGTTGCTGGACCACCATTTAAAGCCAATACATTAATAGCCTTCACCAAACTACTAGGAGCTCCTACACACATCCTCAGGGACTGTGTGCATATTATGAAACTAGAGCTGGTAAGTTACAGAGAAACACAAACTTTTATAGCCAGGTGTGTTTGAGGATGTTGGAGTTGGTGGGAGCAATGCTCACTGGTTTTTACCTGTTTAGGTACTTTTATTTTTCTCTTAAATTCTTCTTGATGTCTCACTTAAATATTATGTTTTGGATAGGCAACATAATCCTCTTATATCTTTTGAATTTAGAATAAGAAGATATAGAATGGGAAATTTCCCATTCATCCCTGTCTAGCCGTCTAGTTTCCTTCCCCACAAGCAACCTGAGTTACCAGTGGCTTACCTCTTATAAAAACAAATATATTTAATACACCCTTCCTACTCCCAGATATTGAAATAACTCCCAGGGTTTCTTCTAATACTGTATGGATTCATTTTTTTTAATTAAATTACATATTTAAATTTCGGATCCATTTTAAATATGTCTTGGTGTCATGTGTGTGAGGTATGGATCCAACTGTTTCAGATGCCCCTGATTGCCCTAATACCATTTATCAAAAAAAATCTGTGTTCTCCAGGAGATTTTAAATTTCTGTTCTTTCCTATGAGATTATATAATTATATAGATGGGATCCAGGTGATAGCTGATTATATTTTTGTAGTCTTAACAGTAGTCCTTTCATTTTAATGTTTCTGCTATTGCTTTGGGTGATTTCAAATACCTCACTTCTTTTTTCAGTTGGTATTTCAATATTGGGACAGTATGACTTCTGCTCTGATAGGCCATAGGAAACATTATTTATATCAAAAAGATATGTGGGTTTTTAAAGGAGTAAATATTTATGTGGCTATAAAAGCATCATTGGATGTAGTTTAAAATTATTAACATACTCTGACTAGTTTGTTTTAGGGAAGGAATTGGAACCGAGACTGGGGAGTATAGATTGGCACCGGTTAAGAAGGGCCTTGAATGCCAGGTGTTGATCCTTGGAGGAGACAACATGTAGCACTGCATGTCAACTGAACATCTGTGAGCTGGATTAGAACCATTCTCTAGAACAGCAGTTCCCAACCTTTTTGGCACCAGAGACTGGTTTCATGGAAGACAGTTTTTCCTCAGACCAGGGTGAGGGGGCAGTAGGGGGAGACAGGAGACTGAGCTCAGACAGTAATTCAAGCAAAGCTTCACTCACTGGCTTGCTGCTCACCTCCTGCTCTGCAGCCCAGTTCCTAACAGGCCACAGACCGGTACCTGTCCACCGCCCGGGGGTTGGGTACTCCAGGTCTCGAACATTGGCAATGGTGTCAGGGTGGACTGAGAGAGGCGGCCATGGGAAAGGACCATTAAGGGGTCATGGGAGAAGTAACAAAACCCTGAGCTCCATGGCATCAGTGAAAATAGAACAGATGTCAGAGACACTGAGGATGCGGAATTCACAGGAATTAATGAAGTGAGAGGACAGGAGGGGAAGCATCACATAAATCCAGTTGACTTTTCAATTAGTAACTTTATATTTCCTTTGAAAACATGCCAGTTACCAACTTTATGTTGTTCGTTGATAATTTGGTATAAAATAAAATTCTGTCTAACTTTCCAGACTCCTAAGGCTCATATAATTTTATCTTGATTTTTTTTTTCCAAAACAGTTTCCTGACCAGGCAACACAGCTAAAATGGAACGTTCAGTTTTGCCTGACGATCCCTCCCAGCGCACCACCAATTGCACCTCCTGGGACTCCTGCTGTGGTGCTGAAATCCAAAATACTGTTTTTTGTAAGTACCACCCAGCATGTGTGTATGTTCGGAACTTCTGAAGAAAAAGCTATGTGAGGATAATACAGCACCTTTTGGATAATTGCAGAAATTATCTGTTGCTGCCATATATGGGTCCAGATTCCTTGTCAGTTTAGACTTCATATAATCATTGTTCCTTTAGCATCAGTAGAAGGTTACTGAGCTACATAAGCTGTGACAGTTGCACATTAATCATAATATGCAGTTGTGTGTCACTTGTCATATTTAGTTTTCTTCTGCTTGATGTATCTTAATCTGACAGTAAATGATAGTACCTTTGATAAATTTGGTCAAATGTTTTATTTTAACCATTTTTATTCTCTTTGTGTGTGTTGTGTATCTACAGCTTCAACTAACTCAGAAAACATCGGTCCCTCCCCAAGAACCTGTTAGTATTATAGTTCCAATCATTTATGACATGGCTTCAGGCACAACCCAGCAGGCAGACATTCCCAGACAGCAGAACTCTTCTGTTGCTGCTCCTATGATGGTCAGCAACATTCTGAAGAGGTTTGCAGAGATGAACCCACCACGACAAGGTACATGACCAGTAGATGATATTTAATTGCCTATGTGTTATAACAGTTCTTTTGAGAGATTCCCCCTTCTCCCCGCTGCTCTCTCTTCACCCACCTCACCCCCAATCCTAGTAACAGAGTTCCGGTTGCTGTGGCCCTTTTAATGTCTGCCTGTCGCTTTCTTCCTTTCTCACTGGTTCTTTGTTTTTGTCCACGTCTCTGCTGCCTGGACTTTATTTTTGTTAGTGACTTACTATTGGGACTGACCCAGTTGCTAACGCCAGAAGCTTGTATTTATAGCACACATTGCCACAAAGCCCTAGGTTAGGATGATAGAATTTTCCATGGCTGTGAATTGCTGCCCTACCATTGATACCTGCCACTCTGTACATCACCAAGTTGAAATGCATGTTGGTTTCTCATATTTCATGGTTCAATCATGAATAGAACAATATCATTCAAAAGTTCTGTATCTTCAAAATGTTTTGTGAAGAATAAAAGCTGATACAAATGGCATTACTGCTTTTTGGGCTTCTTATGTAAGTTCAGGCGGGTGCAAGTGAACCTTTTCACCAAGTGCACAATGAAGCTCTCAAACTGAGCATTTTCAAGGGAACCAGAATGTTTCTGGCAAGACAAACAAGGTCTGTTCAATACTGGCGTAGCCTACGCTTAACACATAACTCATGGCAGTGCTAAATTCTTGGTTACAAAGCATAAAGCTCAGCAAAGAGAACTTTTCTTCCATTTTGCTTATTTCTAATATTATAGAAGTCTACTATCTTTCTGTTTAGAATAATATGATAAAAGAATGATGTTTTTAAATGAGGGAAAGTTGTTCTCTGAAACATTTTTATGTACCACAGTGTCAAAATTTTACTAGAAACAGGACTCATGGGAGAAATTATATTTTTAGCTGTTTGTTTCCCCATATTGTGTACATAGGCAAGTTCTCAAGTATAGTTTATAAGGAATGCACTGGGCAGTAGAGAAGGGTATACTTCTTTTGTTGTAATACTTCCACTTCTTAAAATTTTCTGCCTTCATCCTTTGACTTATCTCTTCTTTCAGCTAAAAATAGGTCCTTAAGAATCAAAGTTTAAAGCTATCAGAATTTTCAACGTAGTGGTTCAGTAGAACTTTGATAATAAACACCATTCTTTCACAAACAGATGATTATCATTACTATGTCTTGTGGAATTTAAAATTAAAAGGAAATAATGTTTTGATCCTATTGCAATCAAGCATTTTTCTACTTGTCAATAATGAAAATGTGTTTTTAAAATGGAAAAAGAAAGATATAACTTCTTTAAAGAAATTGTTGGGATATTTTGAAAGTGGTTTTTTTGTTTGTTTGTTTTTGGTTTGGTTTTGTTTTGTTTTGTTTTTGGTTACATTTTAATCTTAGACAGGTTAAACATTTGGATTTCATTTTCTTTCTGTACCTTAATTTTCCAGTGGTAGAAGAGAAGAGTGCAGTAACTTGTACGTGGCCCCCGCACATCCTCCCTTCTGCCTGAAGGCCGTTATCCAATTAAGTTCTCTCACTTTCAGCCACTGTAGTGTTAGGCTGTGCTCTAGGGAAGGGACCCAGCTTTTGGTTTATAATATTTACAGCTGGTTTTGGTTTATTATATTAAAATATATTAATATTTACAGGAAGGAAGAGGCAGGGTATTTGGGGTTTTTTTGTTTGTTTGTTTTGTTTTTTCAGCAAAGGGGAAATTGAGAGGATGAATCACTAGCTTCCTCGCTCCCCCAAACATATCTTGTTTTGGGATTATTGTTGTGCCACAATTCAGTCTTCCTCCCCTCCTCCCAAAACCATCACTTCCTCCCCTGAAGTGCTTTAAAAAAATACACTTTTAACAAATATTAATTGATTTTTAATGTTGAGCTCCTGAAGTCGATCATTTCCTTCAAATTTGGGAGAAAACTCCAATAGATGTCATAGAACTGCACTGTCCAATATAACTGTCAGTGGTCTCGTGTGGCTATTTGAATTTAATTAAAATTAAATAAAATTTAAAAATTCAGTTCTTCTGTCACCCTAGCTACATTACAAGTGCTTGGTAGCCATGGTGCACATATAGAATATTTCGGTCATCACTGTTCTATTGGACAGTGTTGTCATAGAGATTTTATCTGACCTTTAATGTAACATTAGAAGGACACCATTGGTGTTGTACCTAATGCATAAATACAAACTATGTAGAACTTTTCATTAGATTCAAAATGCATAAGCCAATTGTCAGTAAGTACCCTTGAAGCCCAACTCAAAGGTTTATCCAATTCTCCTAATCCATTGTTTCTGTAGAGAAATTCTAGGCATATCTTCTTAAATTCAAACTTAATCGAGGCTTGCCCCAAATTTCCTCATGAGGAAAAAGCAAAACCCAAACCAAATCACCTGATACTTAACACCAAAGCTTAATCCCCTGTAACCTGTGCAGTTAAAATTTACTCTTTTATTTTGATCTTTAAAGTTCTTGCTAATTTTAGATTTAATTACCCTTACCCCACCGGTGTGTTGACATCATCTTTCCTGTATTGCGAATAGCTAATGACCATTTTTCTCTGTTGCAGGTGAATGCACAATATTTGCAGCTGTTCGTGATTTAATGGCTAATCTTACACTGCCCCCTGGTGGGCGTCCATAGACACTATTGTTTTTAAACCAGGAAGGCTGACAAATGAAAGTCCGAATTCAGCCTTCAGTTTTAAAAAGGAAAAGGACTTTTTGACTTAAAGAGCTAAATATTTTAAACTCGCAAAAATTTTCAGGGTGCATTTCTTTCATCAAACAGACCACCAATCTTTTGTATAGTGAACTTGTATAGTGTGTTTAAAATGGGACACGTTTCAAACTAGGTAATTAATACATCAGTGTCCGCTTGCCATTCATAGAGTCAATATTCTGTTTTATACTATAAAGTTACGGAAATGCCAAACTTGTTTATTTAATTGTTTTCTTATGTTTTGGGTGTGATAGTCCTTTTTGGTTTCTGTTTTGTTTTTTTAAGGCAGGTCTGTCATTTTGAATACTGTAAAACTGTGATAAACTTTATATTGAAGCTGTATTTTACTATGACCGCTTTGAATCCTTACATGAAAATGTTCTGGGAGTTGTTATAAAAACATCCCAAAGAAGCAATATTTAATAAAACTAGGTTAAAAAAAAACAGTGACCCTCACTTGTGTGTATATCAGCTCTATAGACTTCTCAGGGCCTCCCTTCTTCTTTAACCTGGTGGGGCCAGTAATTAATTTCTAATAATATATGTCTGGAATTTGACCAAAAACATCTGCTTCTTTGTTTCAAGTTTATTTTCTTCAAACATTCCTAAATCAACTGGTGGTGAACATTTAGCACCTTGGTTGTCTTTCAGTTTAGGATTTTGGTAAAAGAGAAAGAACCCAATCTTTGAAAAGAGGCAGTGAGTACTTCCTATTAGTCAAGGATCCCAAATACTTCAACATTCTGGTCTGTCGAGAATGTGGTAACTTTTCTGTTAGGCAAATTTAGTTTACAGGATACTTCTGCATATAGCATTATTTAGGAAATGGATTTGAATACTCTGTCCTTGCATGAAATTTCTGTGATGTTTCCTTATCTTGTTTAACTTCCCCACCAAAGTTGGGGTTAGTCTAAACAATACCAGTTTAATTCATTATCAATAAAATGATAAAATGTTTTTGCTTGGAAGAAACCTGGTCCAGTCCCCTCACTTTGAAAGAATCTACCATCCAGGGTCTGTCCAGAGTCAAATGGAGTTTCTGATGCTGACACATCTCAGTATCGTTTCCTTTTGGAGTACTGTGCTGTCTCTCCCAGTCAGTCAGGGACTTTGATAAGCTTGAAAGAATATGACCAGAAGCAAAGGTCTTATGGTGACTTGATGTTACTTGGGAAGGTTTTTAAATGACACTACCATGCCGAGTTATCTGGTCACTGTAATATTAGTTCTCCATTAAATTTCAGATGTTTTGTCTAATTCCATTTTAGATGATTTAATTGAGCTTCTGTAACTACCCAAATTCTAGTTTCCAGCATCTCACTGCAGCTATATCATATCTGTTCTCAACTTTGCTTGATTCTCTATTCATTTCTGGTCAGAGTTGAGGCCTTCTTTGCCTTTCTTCTATGTCTTATTTCTGCCTTCATTTCCTGCTTCTTGCCCAACTCTGCCACTATTCAGGAGCAAGTGACTAAACTTTTATCCTTCCTTTAACTTACCTTTTATCCTTCCATTTCCAGTTCTCCTTACAGTGGTAATCACATCGGTTTGTCAATCTAAGATGTCTTTATCAAGGGTCAGTCCTTTTCTATTTAGAGCAGAATCCTTTCTTTCATGTAGAAATCTACATGTAAAAATACAACAAATGTATTTTTATCTACAGGATAATATTGCCTCAAATAATTAAAGCAGTTAACTTTTCAGGTATTTTCCCTTTTAAGTATGGTTGGTTTTGGAATGTTAATTGCATTTTTAAGCATGATGCATTCAGTGGACACTTTTCCTAACTGTAACTCATTTCTGAATGCATTGTGCAAATCAAAAGTAAGATAGGATTCAGTGAACAAATTGCTTTTGATGCTTATTTAAGAGTACACCTTTGAATTTTGATAATTACGCTTGGTACTTGGAACTGGTATGTACTTTATTAAAGCTTGAACACTTTAGCATTCGAATTTTAGGCTTCATCACAAACCATGTCTTTTGCCTCTTTTGTTACCCAGTTTCAATCAAAGGGACTGGATGCCCATAGAGATTATTTCTTATAGGGGGTTTGGGTCTTAACTTTAAGATGTTTTCAGTGTGATTTTAGTAATAAATAAAATTTACACAAGTTTCAGAGAACTACCAACTCTCTAGTTAATTTTCATGAAAATGTTTGGGTAGTAGTATGGTTTAGTATTAATTTAACCTTGAAGAAATTGGTTCTGATTTGCCACCTTTTTCCTATCTGTTGAAATGCTGTTTCAGAATGTATAAAAGTACTTTCAGAATTAGGAAAAAAGTGAAAACTTCAACAAAACATGTCAGGTTATTAATAATAGGCTAAACCTTATATTTGAAAATTAACTCTGAGTGTGCTAAGTGCAGATATAAACTAAAATATACAAAATTTTGAATTTAAATACCACTAAAAATTAGCACAGTAACCTGTTCAGCCATAGGATGCTAATAGTTTGTTAGTCATTCTTTGGACTGTGGTTAATTTGATAACTTCAAGAAGCACAATTTTACTACTCTAAATTCAAATCCAATTTCAACATAAAAAGTTTCATGATTTACTCCCCCTCCCCTAAAGAAATACCTACTACATTTTGCTTTAATATTTATTTTTTACCCAAGTATTCTTGATATAAAGTCAATATTCTGAAAGTTTTAAGAGAACTTATAGTTAGGGAACTTAAAGGACAGAAAGGGCAAATGTTAATGTGTATTTTATTGTTTCTTGTGGAATTTTGTTTGATTTGGTTTGATGGGAATGGACAGTGTGTCTTAAGGGAATGATTTGAAATTTATTTAGTATAGATTTAATATTGAGGTTGTTAAGGAAAATTAGCAGAGGCCAACCAGCATTTTGGTACACAACTCCAGTAGACCATGATCTGCTCACAATTTTCTATAAATTGCCTCCGCTTCCGAGTGGCTGTGATTTGTTAAAATACCTTGCCCAGAAATCTGATTGATGAAAGGGCACATTTAGGTCAATATGAAGTAACAGCTAATATTTGCCGAGAGCTTACTGTTGCCAGGCACTGTTCTAAGTATTTCAGTGTATATTTAATCCTCACAACAGCCCAAATGGTAGGTATGAATAGCTTCCTTTTACAGATGAGTAAACTGAGGCCCAGAGAAATGAAATAACTTGCTGAGATCAAATTTAAGACTGCTTCAGATCAAACAGCTAAGAAGAGGCCATTTGAGTCCAGGTCTAGTTCTGAACACTGCCACTTTGATGTGAAATCGAAAGTCAGAGGCAGGCTTCAGTGTTTAGACTCTTAACCTCAGAGCCTTTTGACTACACACAATTTTAACGTGTTTTCAAAACTCAGTAAGATGAGTGAACCTAACTAAAACTGAGATGACCTCTCGTTTGAATTTGATTTCTTGCATTCTGACTCTCATGGTACAATTATTTGGAACCTAACTCAGACTCCCTTATGGGAGGAGCACTAATTATCGTATAATCAGGAGTACAAAACAGTTGTCTAAGCGAAACGCTTCAGGACCAAAGAAGTCCTTATCTGGCTCTGGGTGGTATCGCCTTCCAGGATCCAGGTGATGTCCACTTTGCCTCTCCTAGGTGGCCCAATGGCGGATGCTTTTGAGCTTTATGTCACCTTGGCACACTGCACACGCATAATAGGATACCATGGTCACATATCATTAATGCCCTCATTTGCTACAGCCGGTCTGTGGGTTTAGGAACCAGTTAAGTAAACTTCCTAGAATCGAATAATGCCAGGAACATGTAATTCCAAGAAGTGTGCTTTGAGCACTTACATCCCTACAAAAACGGGACACAGACATCAGGCATGAGGAAAATCTGCGCCTGGCAGCGGGCGGGGCGGGGGAGGGGGTGTCTCAGTTTGGAACAACGGAAAGGGGATTAAGAGTGGCAGGCGAGGCTTTCTGGGCAACCACCGGAAAACGTAATTTTACGTCTGGGTCACGTAAGACTAGGGTGGGGTCAACGTGCTCCAGGAGCCAGAACGCTCCGCCCGGGGGAACGTTCTGCGTTCTGCATTTGGGGGCGGGGTACAGGCAGGGCCACGCCGCTGGCGCCTCGCTAAGTCCGGCACCGCCCAGGATTCTGCGCCTGCGCACTGCTACCTGCCCCACGCCCCTCACCCCTCGCCCAGGGGCCTCCAGGGCAAGAGCAGGAACATGGTACTGTCTGAGCTGGCGGCTCGCCTCAACTGCACGGAGTACAAGAACTGGGTGAAGGCGGGGCACTGCCTGCTGCTGCTGCGCGGCTGCCTGCAGGGCTTCGTCGGCCGGGAGATGCTAGCCTTTCACCGCGGCCTGCTCGCCTCCGTGCCCAGCCTGGGCCCGAGGGCCACCTGCCGCAGCGGCTCGCGGTGCAGCCCGCACGCCCGCCAGGTAAGCGTCTGGCCTGGAGCCTTCATCTGGTACCGCTTCCTCACCCCGCACCTGTCCCTGTCCCAGTCCTGAGCAGAGCGTCCTTTGCCCTCCCTGGTGGGGGGCCGACTGCAAGGCGCGGGGTTCAGATGCCCCAATGCCCTTCACTCCCGGGTCCTTCCTCAACTCCGCCCTCTGTAGTTTCATCCTCAGTGTCAGGTGTGCGCAGAGTGGAAACGGGAGATTTTGAAACATCACACCAACAGAAATGGAGACGTCCACTGGGGAAACTGCCGGCCGGGCCGCTGGCCTGTGGACGCTTGGGAGGTGGCCAAGGTAAGCACCTCGGTCTTGTAGGGTTGGAGGGTGGTGACACCAGGTAGGAGTCATCTGGAGCCTGGGACCTCATAAACATATTCAGAGAAATTGGGTGTTTAAGGTCTGGTGTCTAGGCTCTTATATTGGACCCAGCCCAGCTTAATGAAGTAGAAGCTGGTTTCTGTTTGCTTCCTGAAGGCATTTTGAGTTTTGCTACCCCTGCTTGCAAAGCAATAGGAAAGATTTCAACAAGAGGTGCTAGGGCAAGATAGAGAGTGAGCATCATGAGCACAGGCACGGAGGGAGAAACGGGAAATGCGTTTTTGAGGGTAAACTCCCTTAGGAGCCACGTTTGGTTCTAGGATACCATGAGGATGGCAAAATGAGGTTAGGAAAGAAAAGGCTAAACTGTGAAGAATGAAGTGCCCATCAAAGGAATAAAACTTCGGAGATGGGGTAGGCAGCTAAATAGAAGGATACCATAAGGCCTGTTTTTAGATTTTGACAACATGACTAGTTGGGCCAATTGGAGGGAAAAATATTTTTTTGCCGTTTTGATGTTTGTCAGAAGCCGGCTAGGGGGTGGGGAGGGGCAGTCACAGTGGCCTCCTAACATAAAATAGCTTTTGGAATCAGCCTTTATGCCAGCTAGCAGCAGGCACGGGCTTGGTGCCTGGGAAGCAGAAGTCAGAGTCCCAGCTCAGCTGCTGTGGTGTGACATTGGGCCAGCCTGTGTTCCCTAAACTCAGAAAGGAAGTTGGACTGTGTCAGGGGCCCTAGACTTGGCACTCGTGGACCAGTAAACCCACCACACCTGCATCCTCTTCTCCATTTTTTAAAGCCGCTATAGAGTTGCCAACTTCTCCTTTTACCTAGAAAACAATAAAACTTAAACCTCTACCTTTTACTGTGACTGTCTCTGTTGCTGCTTTCTCACTCTCAGAATCCTCTTGAAGCACAGGCCACCTGTTTTATTGCTGTCACCTACAGACCTCCTACTCCATCCTGTGTGAATATTCTTTTCTGACCCCATTCTCCTTTTTTCTCCTTTCTCTGAACTTGCCTGGACCAACTCCAGCCGTGATGACATCATCACCTGCTTCTACTCAGGGGAAGACGCTCACAAGGGAGCTGGCTGGTTTTATTGTCGGCAATTTATTTTTTTAGCCCATTCCCCTACCCCCTCCCCTTTAGCAACCATCAGCTTGTTATCGATTTGTGCGAGTGTGTTTCTCTTCTGTTTTGTTTATTCATTTGTTTTCCTAGATGCCACATACAAGCGAAATCATATGGTATTTGTCTTTCACTATCTGACATATTTCACTTAGCACAATACTCTCTATATCCATCCATGTTGTCACAAGTGGCAAGAAGAAAACAGAAACACTAATTCAAAGAGATATATGCCCTCCTATGTTCATTCTAGCATTGCTACTAGTAATAGCTAAGTGTAGAAGTGGCCTAGGTATCCATAAACAGATGCGTGGATAAAGAATATATATGAATATATGTTTATGTGTGTGTGTGTATACACATACACAGTGGAATAGTATTCGACAATAAAAAAAATGAAATCTTGTCACTTTCAGTTCTCGTTCATGAGCCCCAGCCATCTGACCACGTCTCTCTATAGACTTCTGTTCCTGGAGATGACTGTTGCTGCCTTTCCCTTGCCAAGCTCCCGGCTGTGTTCCTCCACCCTCAATCCCAGCTGCTAACCTTCCCTACACTTCTTGGAGTTGTCGAAGACCCCCAGATACATGCTTCTTCATCTTTACAAGACCTACCAACCTACCTCCATGTCTACCGTCTTCTTTCTGCTACCAAGAAAGAAGGGTGTCTCTTATCACTCCTGGCTGTGTGACATCATTGTCCCTTGGGTTTCCTCCTACTACCCTGGTTCCTCCTTGGCATCTTTCTGAGTGTTGGCTTTTCTCAGGCCTCTCCTGCCCCGCCCTCCTCCTCTGGTGATACTGCCCAGGTCCATAGAATTACATAAATATTAAATACTGCATTTATGCTGATGGCTCTCAGATGTATACTCCTAGCCCTGCTTTCTCTTCTTAGCTCCATCTCTGCATCACAATTCCTTCTGTCCGTCTGCTACAGGCCTTCATGCCTCGAGGACTGGCAGACAAAACAGGACCCGAGGAATGTGATGCAGTTGCTCTTTTAAGCCTCATCAACTCCTGCGATCACTTCGTGGTTGATCGAAAGAAAGTCACAGAGGTAAGAGCCATCAGATTTCAAACCACACTGTGGGAGTCAGTCCTGTAGGTACTGTGAAGACCAGCCGAGGAACACATCTCATCATGCTAAAGCAACCTGTAGGTGTAGCACACGGTCTCTCCCCAAACCAGTAATGTGCAAAGAAACTTAGACTTTGCTTCAAAGTTGACATCGCTTACCAGGCTAGTGGGGCTCACATCCCATGTAGCTTCTGTGATGTCCAAGAACCCCAGTGTGAATATAGTCAGCCCTTCAGTTCTCCCTAATTAACGCTTCCTGACAACTTGTTGTTAATACCTTTCACTGCTAAACTAGGTGAACCTCAAATTTCTCTTCTCTGTTCTGCCATACACAGCAGCAGTTAGTTTCAGTGTTAAAAAATATATATACAGAGCAATACATTATTCTGTTCATTGTATGCCAGCATTTGAGTCCTGCCCTTCTAAGTTTCATTGACTAAAAGTTACATAGAACTAGAGAAAATAGAAACACTAGTGAATAAACAAGGTCAGAATAGATCGCTATGGCAGATTTCCTCTGGAGATTTAGACTTTCTCTGTTTCACCAGAGAACAGCTCTGGCACATTTACTCTGAGGGTCTTTGAGGAGAGGGTATTTGAATGGCTTAGATATAATATGTAGAGAAAACACATGCATATTTTGGTAGGTTGCCAGTGGCCGAAAGGACCGAGAGTCCTCTGTGACATCAGCAGAGCCAAAAACTACCACAGTACAAAGGTGACGCCTATGATATCTCTTAACGAAGATGTGGAAGACTTTACATGAATTTAATATATGATTAGACCGCACCATCTGTCTTAAAATACAGGCAAAAGTTGGTCTTCTTTGCATCATGGTTTCTGCAGTAAGAAACTCCCTTGGCCCAGCTTCCTGGAACTCCAGCGATAGTTAAAGGATTTTTGCATTGTCTGCTTCAGCCTTTGGGTTTATGTGGAGCTGGTAGCCAATACTATTGCTCTTGGCAGGTTGTTTTCAGTTAAGAGATATGGGGCAGTGTAAGAGATATGCAGCCAGTCATAAGATTTCAAGAGCCAAGGATAGTTGTAAGTTTGCTTGTATTTCTTACCTTGATGAATTTCTTATTCAAGTGGCAGGGAGTTGAACATTTTTGTAAATAACAAAAAAAAAACCCTTTCTGCAACTTTTCTTTGGAACTACAAAATCTTAGTTTACCCCACTGTTTGACTTTGAAGCCTTTTCTCTTTCTTTGTCTCTCTGTAGGTAATTAAGTGTCGTAATGAAATCATGCACTCTTCAGAGATGAAGGTATCTTCTTCATGGCTTCGAGATTTCCAGATGAAGATCCAAATTTTTCTGAAGGAATTCCAGAATATCCCAGAGATTGTGGAGGTGTACTCCACAATAGAACAGGTAAAAATTAGATTGAACAGTTCTGACGTAAAGAACTAAGGGAAAAAAGGAACCACAGCCACTCATTTGGAATTTGAGGTTTATTAGGTTTAATTGAAATTTTAGCATGTAAATAAGAGAAAAACATGTTGATATAATATCTAGAATTGTGCTGGGCCGAGAGGCTGTTCTGTGGTCACAGGATGTTTTTAAAATGGATCCAGTTGGTGATATTTAATTATAAGTTCTTTGAGTAATCCAGTGGAGTATCTTTTCCATCCAATCAGTTCATGTATTTGTTCGATAATCCAATAGCTGTTGACATCTGACTGGGCTGTTCACATCCCCGAGGAAGATCATCGAGATGGGGGTGAATGTGAAACAGGCATTTACCTGAGTGAGAGCCAAGTAAATGAAATAGAAATGGAATTTCTAAAGGAAAAACTTCAAGAGATATATCTTCAAGCAAAAGAACAAGAGGTGTTGCAAGAAGAGGTAAAAAAAAAGAAAGAAAAATTGTCATACCCTCTGTGTGAGTAAACAAAACAAAAAAAGACGCCAGAGAGGAAGAGTCACTCATTTTAACATATTGCCACTTATGTTTTGGACTTATAAGACAAATCATTTCCAGAAATGAGTATTCTTTTGGCACAGATTAACATTATCTTTAAATAATTATTTTCTCTTGAGTGCCTAATATGTGCCACACAGTGGAACAACACAGTGAGGGCTACCACAGATTTCTGAACAAAAATTCTAGAGATTCTCTGGAGGTCAGGGAGGGGTTGCAAGAAACCGGGGCAGAGGTGGGGGGGTTTGCTGAGAAGGTCTGTTGAGCTGGGACTAACGGAATCAAATCAGAGTTTGGCAAATTGGCCAGAGAAGAAGGGCATTCTTAGCAGAAGAAGCAGCACCTGCCAAAGCATGAAAGAAACAGCTTGGGCCTGGGCAGTGAGCATAGGAGGCATGAGGCATGGTCAGATGTGAGGTGGCCAGGTAGGTTGAAACCATATTTTGAAAGGTTTTGTGTGCTACACAATGGGGTTTGGACCTTATTTCCAAACAGTGGTAGGGAGTCAACACATGGTTTATTCTTTTAATGTTTTATTTATTTATTTTCAAAGAAAGGGGAAGGGAAGGAGAAAGCGAGGGAGAAAAACAACAGTGGGTGGTTGCCTCTCGTGTGCCTCCTTCTGGGGACCTGGCCCACAATTCAGGCATCTGCCCTGACCAGGAATTGAACCAGCAACCCTTTGGTTCACAGGCCCACACTCAATCCACTCAGCTATACCAGTCAGGGCCCAACAGGTGTTTTTTAAGCAAGAAAGAATAAATGGAATAGAGCAGATAGGGCTTTTGGAAAGTTAACTCTTGTGACAGTTGGAGTTGGAGACTAGCTAGTAGGCTCCTGTAGTCTTGGAAAGGCGAGAGGAAGAGGGCAGAAGCTAGAGACATGGAGGAAGACCCGGATTCGGGAGATGTTGCTTGGGCAGAGGTGATGGCCCTTAGTGGCTAATTAGATTACTTGGAGCATGGCATGGGACTGGAGGGAGGGAGTAAAAGATCAGTGAGGTTTCTAGCTTAGGATACTGCAAGGTAAGGATGAGTTTAAGTCCTAATCAGGAGTACAGGAGAAATGAATCCCATTTGTTCCGTGTAAGGTATAAAATTTAAAAAAAGAACAGAATTCTGTTCTAGTAAGGTTCCAAAATATTCCAGCACTTGCTAGATTAGAATTCTAGATCCACCAGATCTTAGACAAATTATTTTATCTCTCCATTTCACCTTGTCCGAGGAAGGTAGTTTTGCTGGTTACCTCATTAAACACAGAGAAGATGTTTAGGTACCACAAAGTGTGTATCTCGTTCATTAAGCTGTGCTCCTTACTGGTCTATATGCATGTGTGAACTGTTTTGACCTTGACCCAGATGCTTCATTTGGCTTGGTGAATTCCTTTAGCACAAGGACTGTGTATGGCTGGTTTTTGGATGTGCCCTCCCTGGCACACCATAGGTATTTAAAAGGCTGTTAAATCTTCTCTTTTCTTTTAAGATTTTATTTATTTATTTTTAGAGAGAGGGGAAGGGAAGGATAAAGGGAAAGAAACATCAATGTGTGGTTGCCTCTCGCATGCCCTGTACTGGGGACCTGGCCCGAAACCCAGGCATATGTCCTGACTGGGAATTGAACTGGCGACCCTTTGGTTCACAGCCCAAGCTCAGTCCACTGAGCCACACCAGCCAAGGCAAATCTTCTGTTTTCTAAATCCATGTGTTTTATCTTGCTTTATTTTAAAATGCCATTAAAGCCCAGCCGGTGTGACTCAGTGGATTGAATGCTGGCCTGCGAACCAAATGGTCGCCAGTTTGATTCCCAGTCAGGGCACATGCCTGGGTTGCAGGCCAGGTCCCCAGTAGTGCGCATGGGAGAGGCAACCACACATTGATGTTTCTCTCCCTTTCTTTCTCCCTTCCTTCTCTTCTCTCTAAAAATAAATACATAAAATCTTTTTTAAAAAAATGCCAGTAGAGCCAGCCCCAATTCTCTTTCTGCTACTGCTTTCAGAAGCAGAGTTGAACAAGAGAAGGCAACCAGAGGATGGGGCTCATGGCCCTGAGTCGTTCATAGTTTCCTCTTCTCTGTTGAGGGAGCTACAGTTCTTTCCTGTTTGTGGAACAAAGAGCAAAACACATCAGCAGCAACACAAGCCAGGAGTCTATGTGAGTTGTGATGTGAAAGGGAACCTGGCCGTCATCTTATCATGGCCCCTGCCTTACGCATGAGGCAGCAGCACCAAGGACCAGGTGCTGTCAGATGCAAGGCCACTGGCTTGGGTCAGAGGGCTGACTGGGTCTCCTCGCTCTGGTCCTGTGCCTTTCCACATGCCTCACTGCATCTTGTATCACTGAAGAGCTAGCAACTGCAAATTTCAAACCCTCATTATCTCTATTTTACAGAGAGGAAATTGGGGTTAATTGGCTGTTCTCTGGGTTCCCAAGTCTAGATAGAATGGATAAGTTCTCATTTTGCATGCCTTTGTTCAGTAGACCATGGCGTTTCTCTTGATATTTCAATTGATCAAAATGTAAATTCAGATTGATTGGCACGTTATCTCTAAGAAGTTGAAGGGTGGCTTTCCATGATGTGTGGAACTTGACCTCATTTGTAAGTTCAGTACCAGATATGGTCATCCATGTTCTTTAGCGTTAGTCTCTAAAGTCAGATGATTCGACAAACCCAATTTCAGTGATTCTAACATGACATCAATTGTAGGACACACCATTAATTCATTTCCTTCTAAGACAGAAAAACATGCTGCCAATTTATTGTAAGATACTGTCAGTGGTAAGATGCATTCTCATTTAAGATGTTGAAATATGAAAAAAATGCATCTAGGGATTAAGAAAAACAGTGATTCTATTATGACCACAGGACTTTTTTTGTAAATGTTTAACAAGATATGTTTCTGGTATTTGTTAAAACAAAAGGAGAAGGATTGGAAAGCCAAGTTGAGAAAAAATGGTTAATGCTGGTAATTTAGCGTGACGGTTCCCAAATGTATCATGGAGCGTGAGAGTGCGTGCCACAGAGCACGTAGCGGAGAGAGCTCGTCATCTCCGTTCTTTTCTGCTCGAGTGTTGAGCCCTAATGATGAATAACATTATAAAAGGGGCTCCCATGAAAATACACTATGCATGTAGAAGTGATTGTAAAATGCATTCTGCTTTAGAGCCACATGGGAGCAGCAGCTGGACAGGTCCTTCAGGACATGTGTGCAGCATGTCCAGCAAGGGCCCCACTGCAGCAGAATTTAGCTGCTACCCAAGAGCTCTTCACACGGCCCTGTCAGCCCTCCATGCTCGTTTCAGACCCGGGAGTTGAAAAAATTCAGCTAAAGCACATTGACTGCAGTAAGTGGCTAAAAAAAAAAAACACGTGAAGAACTTGCGCATTCTTGAAAATCATGACTGATTTTGTAAACCCTGCTGAGGGAACCGCCTTCGCAGAGATCCATGGGGAGGCCTGGGGAGAAGGAGCAGTGACCACGTACTCAAGGCAGTGAGAGAGAGGATCAAAATGTCACTTTGTTACAGTACAGAAATATTTACTGAGCAAGCACCTACTGTGTTGCAGGCACAATCCTAGAAACTTGGTGTGCATCAGTGAACAAAACAAAGATCCTTGTAGGGGGATACAGACAGTAAACAGTCAACATAACAAATAAATGATGTGCCTTAGAAGTACTGCGTTGAGCAGAGTATGGGGGATCAGGAAAGGCTGAGTGGGGGTGAGTATCGGGTTACAGTAGGGTGGTCACGATGGCCTTATGGAAAAGGCGAGACTTAGCAACAGCTTGGAGGAGGTGAGGACTGGCCATGTGTGTATCTGGAGCAAGAGCATTCAGGCAGAGGGAACAGCAGAAAGCTGAGCCAGGGTGGCTGGAGTGGGGTGAGGGTGAGAATAGTGGGCGAGTGAAGAGGGAGGAGGCAGGTCACTTTGGGCCTTGTAGAGCCGGTGAGAAGGATCTAGGCTCTTCTGAGATGGGAGCTGTGGCAGAGTTCCCAGCAGCAGAATGGCAGAAGGAGCACAACTGGCTGCTATGTTGAGGATACCGGGGAGGGGTGGGGGTGGTTAAAGATAAAAGCAGGGAGACCTGTTAAGAGGCTGCTGCAGTTACCAGGTAAGAGAGATGGTGGTCGGACCAGGGGGGTGGTTGGACAGATGTGGCGTGTGGGAGAAAGAGGCATCAAACACAAGTCCAAGGGTTTTGCCTTAAGGGAGTAGAAGAATGAGGTGCTAAGCATCTTTTGCCTATAGCAGTCTCTGGCACATGGTAGACTGACTCTCACTAAACATTTGTTACGTGAATGTGGGAAGGAAGGAATGTACCAGACACAATGCTAAGTGTTTTTAGTAGGCTGTTTTAGTTCTCACAAGAATTCTTGTGGGGTCGGTATCATCATCCTTTATTTGCATACATGGAAAAGTTCAAAGAGGTCAAATGTCTTACCCCAAATCACACGGTGATTAAGTGACAAAGTAGGGCTTCAATATCCGGGTCCATCTGACTATGTTCCCTAATTTTCTTCTAGTACTTCAGTTTTTCCATTTCTACTTTCTCTTCCCTCTTTACATATAATTAATAATTTAAAAAAAACTACTTTTGACTTTTTCTCCCCCCTCCCCACCTAACCAAACTAAAATAATTGCCCCTCCTAAGCACATTTCAAGGGCAGAGGGATCAGGAGATGACAGCACACAGGGTCCCAGCTCCCAAGTCTCCAGGTGGGGAGAGAGGACCCCACTCCATCTTGGAGCGTGTGTGTGGTGCACAGTTGCAGCCAGCTCAGTCACAAGCACCACGGGAAGGACCCTGGGGTGCTTCTAGAGCACCAGGAACCAGCAGTAAGCGCTAACAGTGCAGTGCCCATGGTGTGCTGTGAATACTGTCATTGGTGTGATCTTCATTTTGCATGTTTACGGTTTCCGGATTTATGATTTTAAAGCCCAGGTGTCTTTCGGGAGGGAGTTGTAAGCTTGTTTCCAGCCGTGTAACAAGCAGCTCCAGCTGAAGGGCACGTCTCTGCGTACTTACTAACTTTTCTGAAGACCTCCTCCCTGGCCCTCCCTGCTCCCTATTCATCCAGGCCACAAGCTGCGGCCAGTCTTCCCCCTCCCCTTCCATCCCTGGCAGACACCATCCAGCATCTGTGGCTGTTTCATTTGCTGACATCACAACCGCCTGAGTGCTTGCTTAGTTTCCACCCTAGACCTGCTGCATCAGAATCAATCATGTACACTAAACCGCCGTTGTGCTAGGGGTAGGGTACTCCACCACTTTTCTTCATTAGATTTTGATCACCTTGACCTAGCTTGAACTTGGGAGTCCCCCATTAAAAAAATTTATCACACCCAAAAATATGAGTAACTCTCGTCTTTGTAATAAGCACAGTGACCAGTGAGGGTGTCCTGGGATAAGCCCTTGGTACATTTCCATGGTACTATTCTGAGTACTTTCATTAAATATCAGGTAGTACATTACCGTTAGGAATTTAAATTGGTACATCTTCAGTAAATGAAAGCTTTGGCAAAATCTATTAATAAAGCAGAAAACTCCATCAGAATTAAAACTGCATTTCACTTCTAAAAACATCCTACCAATGGACTTGTCTTTTATTCAAAATGATACATATACAGCATTATTGGTCCTAACAGAAAGAAGGTTTGAAATAATACATTAAACTGTGAAACATCAACAACTGAAATATTCAGCCATTAAAAAAGATAACAAGGCCACTCTTTATAATCTGTTGTAGGAAATAGGAAGGATCAGTTGAAGAACAATGTCTAGTATTTGTATATATATTTTAATGTGTATACAGTATATACACATGCTCACATGGAAATGCATTGAATATCTCTGGAAGAAACACAGATTTCATTGTGGTCACCTCTGGGGGAAGGAGCTAGGTGACTGAGGACGGGTTTGGAAGAGGACTGATTATTTACCTTGCACTCTTGTGTTCATCTTGAAGTTTTTACCTGTACATATATTACTACTAAATATATATGAACAGATACACCCATATGCATGCATGTGGATAATCATATATATCTATATGTATATCTGTGGATATATGTTTAATAGTAATGCATATACAGGCACAAAAATCAAAATGAAAAGGCATTTTATATACATGTACACGTGTGTATACGTATATATGTGTGTATGTTACTAAGATTTTACTTACTTTTTTTGGCTTTACAATGATACGACACAGATAACGTATTTCAGTAGAAACCATACTTTGCATTCTGATCTTTTTCTGGGCTAGTGATATGCAGTATGAAAATCTCTTGTGGTGCTGGGCAGTGGCAATGAAATGATTTTGCCTAATTGTAGGCTAATGTAGGTGTTCTGAGCACATTTAAGGTAGGCTAGGCTAAGCTGTGATGGTCAGTAGGTTAGGTTGTATTAAATCCATTTTTGAGTTTTTTTCCCACTTACGATGGGCTTATCAGGATGTAACCCCATCATAAGTTGAGGGTCATCTATCTATGTGTTGCAAACATCCCCTTGTGTGGCCCAGAACCAGCTAGCCTGGGTCTTATTTTGTTTGTGTAGAGGATGCTTTGTTTTAAAGGGTTTGTTTGGTTTTGTTTTTCAACCCTTAACCTGTTTATGGGCGGTTGCCTGTAGCCAAGGTTTCTGCCTCTTGGTGGAGACGTGAGCAGGAGCCAGTTCGTCTTCACCTGAGTTACAAGCCTGCTGTAAAATGATCTCAGCTGTAAACTGTTTGGTTTCTTTTTGCAGATCTTAAATCAACTGGAGGTGGTAAAAGAATTTCTAAGAAACAATGAAGATCTTAGAAATGGTCTTACAGAAGATATGCAGAAGCTAGACAGCCTCTGTCTACAGCATCAGAAACTGGATTCAAAGGAACCCGGGGCACAGGCACCTGAAGGGGAGGCCTGAGGTAAATTTAGGCATTTGATGTTAAATAAGGATACAATAGCCTCATCTCTTTGATGTCTGTTCTTTTATGTAAGGTCATAATGAACACACACTTAGTCTCATCTGAAGTTTCTCTGTGTCCTTATTGTTTGAGAGAGAGGACACGGGGCTTTGTGCTCTTTCTAGTTGGTAGTTTTCATATATGAAGTAATTCAACAAAAACTCCCTGCCAACTTCATGTAGTCAAATATACCTGAAGTCATTGGTCTAGTCTTAAGGGATTCCACTTTATAACATAATCAAAGAGCGTGTCAACCCTAAAGCGATGCCAATGATGTGTAGCTCTTAGCTGTGGTATTAATAGCAACTTGTTAATTTCCTTAAGTAAAACTTGTTAAAATAAATAACTGTGTTTGGTATTTTACTTTTTATTCCCCCCAAATAAAATTAAATGTTTTCTTTTATTTTAGGTTGCCCTTTGACAAAAATCAGACACGTCCTATGAAAGTCAGCACGGCTCCCATCTCTGCCATCCTTTTCTGTGCAAAAGGGAAAACTTACCAGAGTCCTCTACCCAACCAAAAAGGCATTTTTGTTGTCTTTTCTTGGACTTTTCCTTTGATTCTTTGGGAGGTTTTTTTTTTATATTCATAAACTTAGTGTTGTGTAATTTATACTGACCAAAAAATATTACATACTCTTATGCCAAACGTGTTATTCAGGGGCTTTTGGTGCTTTTACCTTTTGTTTGTATCATTTTGTTTTGTTATGTTAGTATTTAAAAGGTAAGATTCTTTTCCGGTCCTAAACTCTAGCTGCTTAACACAGTAGAGGCTGTGTTTGGCCAGCCTGTGAAGGGTCATGCAGAGTTCCCTGCCCCCTGGCAGACAAGTCCTGCTCCACCCCACCCCCTCCTTCCTGAGAGTCTCATTCATGAGGATGCCCAAGGGGTGAGCTCTGATGTAAAAGTCAAGATATAAATCCTTCCTTTTTAGAAGAAGGTAAGAAAAAAATTGCCTGAAAGGCCATTTTCTAGCCATTTCCAATTAGTTCCAGAGCTATTACAACCGGCTCTGGTAGCCTGAGGCAGTAGGACAAGGAAGTGGGCCCAGGCTGGTCAGGGGGGCGGGGAGTGGAGAACACAGTGACTTGACTGACCAAAGGGGGGCAGGGGGCCCTAAGCCAGCATCACAAACAGGGATGTTGGGGCAGGCTCCGCAGTTGCTGGCTTGTACGTGGCACTTAGGAAAAGTAAACTCCCTTGGCAGATATAGCCCTTTCTGTCCAGCTAGATCCCCAGTGCTGAGCACAGGGACTGGCCCTCCTGTGCTCAATGAATATTTGTTGACTGAAGGGTCAGCCGATAGTTTAGGAGTATTTGTATATAGATGTAAATGTTAGTTACACTGTTATGTAAGCCTGGCCTTTCCTTGCAAGATTTAAGAATGAAAATTTCACCATTCTTGTGGGAATTCAAAGACATCATTTTCTTTCAGCAGACTCACAAGGTCATTCATACTTCCTTACTCCTTTTACCCCAAAAGCCATCCACTTCTGTCTTTGTTCTGTTCGTTTCAGGAACTGTGAAACCCCTGTCCCATTGTATGCAATGGTGCTTAACTGGGCTATGTTGCTTCTGAACCTTCAGGGACACAATTGCCAATTGCCACGGTCCCCCCACTGCCTGGAGGAATAACCCCACTGAAACTGAGCTATTTTGCTTCCTCAGCTGCCCATCAAGAATGTGATCTGTAGAAAATGGGCCGAGGGTGGAGGTATATTTTTACATTAAAAGGCATTTAATGTAATTTTGTGAAACCTGGATGAATTCAGATGTGCCTATAACTTCCTGCTTTAATCTTTCCTGTTATTATTTGGCCCTTTTTTTTTTAGATTTTATTTATTTTTAGAGAGGAAGACAGGGAAAGAAACATCAATGTGTGGTTGCCTCTTGCACGCCTCCCATCGGGGACTGGGCCAGCAACCCAGGCATGTGCCCTGACTGGGAATCCAACCGGTGACTCTTTGGTTCGCAGGCTGGTGCTCAATCCACTGAGCCACACCAGCGAGGGCACTGTTTGGTCTTTAATCTTACATATTCTTTCTCCCTTCATTCCGTGGAGTTCCTTGAGATGACTTCAGCAGTGAAGTAAGAAGAATTCTCATTCAGCTTGTAACTCCTCCAAACTAAGAAACTTTGAAATATTTCCTGTTTTGTAGATATAAGAGTCAAAACTTGGCATCAAATTAAATCTTGATTCACTAACCAATTTAAGACCTCATTTCCAGTGGGATTATGAACTTCTGATTTCCATACCTCTTGTATCTAGTTAGTTTTTCCTTATCTATCCAACATTTATCAAGTGTCAGCCATGTGCCAGGCACTAAGGGAAATGCAAATGTGAGGATTTTAAAGGCATGGATGGTAGTCTATGAGCTTTCATCTTATTGGACTTAATGTCTGCTTTGACAAATTAAAGATAATGCTCAGAAAACTATACTGGCAGTGTTTAATTACATTAAAATTAAAACAAAAGAAGACATTCCCAGAGAGGGCTTAAAAGCTAACATGGTGTGTACAGGGACATCAGCCTGTGGGCCTTTCTTCTTTGGACCTGCGCATGTGGGCACAGAGTATGCACCAAAGGCTATTCACAGCAGAATTGGCAGCCAGCCATCAGGGCAAGACTTGTTAAATAAGTCAGCACAGCCATGCTACAGAATATTATGTAACTGGTAAAAAGAATGAGGAAATGCTACAAAGCAGTAATATGGGATAATCTCTAAGACCTATTACATAGAAAAGCAGAATGTGTAACAATGCATAGCATGCTGTAAAACTATTTGTATTTTAAGATAACATGTCTGGAAAGTTGTGTGTTTTTCCCAAGATTTTTTGCTGATCTTTGAAAGGAATTGGGGTTGAGAGGAGGGGTTCGAAGTAATTTGGCTTTTCTACTTTGTGAAAATTTTACAACCAACATGCAGTTGTGTATTTTGAATTTTTTACTTAAAATTTTAAATTTCAAAATAAAGCGATATGAACAATATAAATTCAGACTGTAAGAGTTATGTGTCACATTTCCTGTAGTACGTCATAGCATCCATTTTTGTGGAGATCAGCTCCACCTCCTAGGAGATGTGTGAGTTGTCAAGGTCAGAGGCCCCCAGGAAATGGTTTCCTTTCTGCACAAGACTTTGTTTCATCTCGGAGTGCCTTCTTTTTATCCAGCGATGTGATTTGCTCTCAGCCTTTCCCTGAAACAGAATATATGGTTTATGCTGTGAAAGACTTAGAGGAGAAAAATGGTTTTTAGCATCATAGTTGCAAAGATAAGGCAGTTCTTTGGATTTTAGCCTGTGCTTTGCCAGGAAGCTCAGAGGACCTAAGGGGGAAGTAATGACTTACTAAACTCAATATAAAAACAAATTTTGGGAAATTACAGATGTGTGTCAGTAACAAAAACTTCTGGAAAAATAACTGCCAATTTAGAGAATGTAAAGTACTGGTAGAGATCTGTAGACAGTTTAAAGTTAAATTGCAAAGGCCAGAAAGGATTATGTTTGAGAGTTTAGGGGGATTATGAAATGATGGTTACCCTAATGATTTGAAAGTTTCATTTTTATTAAAGTATTAATCACTCATATGGCTTTAAGCATGAATATCCTCGGCAACAAAGGGTTAGATCTCTTAATTGAGTGGGCATACTATGAATTGGATCCTGTAAGCGTAGCATTGCATGAGAGTAGAGGTGTTGTAACCTTCTGAATGTTTTCTCTAACCTTTTTTGCCCACTAAATTATAAATGTAGAGTAATAGGAAATTATCAGCAAAGAGTACCTCCTTTTCCCTTACCAGGTTAATTAGAAACCTACCCACTCTGACATGCATTCAACAGACAGTGGCCTTTTATTGAAACATGATACTCAAATTACAAATACATTTTGTAAGACAAATCTAAAAATATATTAATTTCTATTCATGTAATAGTGAAAGGGGAAATCCTTCAAAGTTTTCATAAAAATCTATATAAAAGGTTATGATTCATTGGAGAACTTTTAAGAATAGCTTTTTATTACTGCATGAGAATTTTTAGAACTGTGTGTGTGCGGTTGCCAGCTGAGAAAATAGCCCCAGCGATGCCTGCCTCCTGGTATTTCCACCCTTGTATTGTCCTCCCACAGTGTACCACAGTTGGTCCATGTGACCAATAGAACACAGCTGAAGTGGTGGTATATCACTTCCCAGGATAGCTTCCATCTTGGGTTCTCTCTCTCTTTGGAACACCTGCTGTGGGTGAAGTGTGTTGTAAGCAGCCCCGCGGCTCACAGGACAAGGAACTGAAGCCTCCTGCAAACTGAGTTTGGAAGTGGGATTCTCTAGCCCCAGGCAAGTCTTCAGAGACTGCAGCCACAGTGGACAGCTAAGAGACACTGAGCCAGCAGCAAACAACGAGCTAAGCCATTCCCATTCCTGACCTTCAGGAATTGTGTGAGATAATATTCGTTGTTGTTAATTTTAAATATCTGTTGTTTAAAGCTAAGTTTGGGAGTGATTTGTTACACAGCAATAGATAACTAATACATTATCGTTTTCCACAGTTTGTTTCTTCCCCTGTATGTAAGACGTGTGATGCAGAAACTGTCCATAAAGAGAACTTCTGCTTAGATGCCACAGAAGATAAAGGGGAATCTTCGAGAGTTCCACTAATGTGCCTGTCTTATCCCAAACCTGGTAATTTCAGAAACTTTCAGATGGCTGTTTTAAATTTCTTTGCATTTAAAATATTTAACAAAGGCAATCTTAAACACAGTTATTGAGGTTCCCCAGTAGACCACACTGGAACTTCCTGCATCCTCCAGGGGTTGGGGAAGATTTTGCATCAAATCCTGGAGGGTAGCCTCTGCTGCAGAATGGCCTCACACCCACAGCCCCACCCTTCTCTTTTCTGTCCTCCCTGGTTTAAGAAAACTTAGCATCTATGAGATTCCTGGGGGGGAAGGTGGATACTCTGGGCTAATACTGTTGACCACAAACCTTCATCCCCAACTGTAGCTAGTGTTCAACACAGGGCCATAGGTCAACCAATTTTACAAACTACCATTTCCCCATTTTTAGGCATGAGGGAAACAGGAAAGTATTATGATTTTGTCATTTTTATTTCCTAGTTACCTAGAGTTCAGGGTTGACAGTAATTGACCTCACAGTTACTTATTCTGTTTCCATGGAAGATTCTATAATTGCTTAGTCACAAAGAGATTCTAGATTCTCTTAATAAGTACTCCTTAAAAGTCTAAACTGGATTTCACAAAGTTTATTTAAACTCACTTCCAAGTATTTCTATCAATAGAAATAGCCCCAAGACTTTTATTTTGGTATAAGGAAATTTGTGACTCTCCCAAGGTTTAAAATCATGTGTGCTAAGCATCCTTATTTGGCCTGGATACACAAAACAAGTAACAAAACATGTTCCCAAGAGAGCTTTAAGAAAATTAACAAAACAAAACAAAACAGTGAGTTAGACAACTTGAAATATCTTTCATTCAAATAATCTTTCTTCCCTATATAAACTAAACCTTCAATTTGTGGATACCATGAAGAAAAAACCAAGAAATCTACCTTCCTCAGCTTCTACAAAACAATTTATTTCTACATCAAGAAAGAGGCTGCACTCGGTTTCAGTTCTATGCTACTTTGCATTTTGTTTATTAACCAAACTGCAGGTTTAAATGAGATTGCACTGTTTCAGAGTCTAAATGAAACTTTTCACTGGTCTTTTCTTTACGAAGAAAAACAGTTCAGTGCTTGCAAGTTCCAAAGGTTCAATAGGGTTGTGCCAGCCATTAATCTCATTTCGGGGACTGCAGATTGGAGCTGGTGGCCACCTAGTCACAGGCTGTGGTGTCGGTGGTGAAAGGGGTGTCATCAGTGGTGGCGGGAGTGGTGGTGGCGGTGGGAGTGGTGGTGGCGGTAGGAGTGGTGGTGGCGGTGGTAGCAACGGAGGTGGCAACAGCAGTGGTCTTCTCAGCGCCGCCGCCGTAATGGTAGGCCAGAAAGCGGCCCGCCTGCATGGTCTGCGCCGTCACGTTGGCGCTGTGGCAGGCCATCAGCAGCAAGTTGCGAGGCTGTACGCGCCAAGCAAAGCGCATGAAAGCCAGCGAGTAGAAGATGAGCGCCGTTGTCATGCGGCCGCTGATGATTTCCGGAGACGCCTTCATGTCCCGAAAGGCAGCCAATGGTAGGCCCCAGTTGGCCAGCGGACCCCAAAAGTGTGTACTAGTCACATAATCCCGGAACTCCTTGGTCTTCACGTAGTCCGTTGCCTTCCGCAACAGTGCCCCTATCGCCGCCATGATCACGGAGCCGCGGGACTGCCAAAGGATGAACGGCCAGCTCACAATGATGTGGAATGTGGAGGTGGGATGCCATAGCAACCTGGATGTGGCGTCAATGCACTGCGTCACGCCTTAGCTTGACTGCTGTAAAGTGTACCAGACCGCACGTGCAGCTATCTTGCGTGCGTGACAATGCCGTAAAGTGCGTCGGACAGCACCATATGAAGTTGCATGTGCCTGCCTTCTGGTGAGTACCTGAAATGTATGGAATGCACATGTGTGCATGATTGTCTGTGTGTGCCCCTCTAGCAAAGGTGGAACCACAGCCTCATCATTTGCACCAATCATGCTGAGGCCACCTCAAAGCTCTCAAGGCTCTACTTACCACCAAAGAAGGTGTGGGTTCAGCTGCCTGCTTCTCCTCGGTTATATAGAGGGGAACTTTGCTTGTTCTGTTCAGTCTGTGGACACTATTGACTAGATGCTGATACAAAATTCTTCAACCATGTAAAGAATTTTAGACCTTACACAATTTGCCAGAGTGTTATTTGCAGACACAGTGGCAGCTCACCCCTAAATATTCTAGCATCTGTCTCCTAACAAAGACATTCTCCTTTCAGGAACCACTATAGAGGACACATGGACAGAACCAAGGGGGAGGAGGGAGGCAGGGAAGGGAGGTGGGGTTGGAGTGGGTGGGGGGAGGAGAGGGGAGAAGATGCAGACAACTGTAATTGAACAACAATAAAGTAATTATTGAATTTAAAAAAAGACATTTTCCTAACTTAACCATAATACCATAATCCAGTCACATACATAACACTTAGTACAGTACTAATATCTAATATGCAGTGTATATTTAAATTTTAGAGTTTTATGAGGGGATTTTTCTTTCTTGTTGGAGTAGGAGACATCCAGGATCCAATCAAGATTCATATTTACTTATCTCTTTTAGAGTAATCTTCCTTAATCTGGAATAGTTTTGCAATATTCTTTGTCTTTAGTGACTTTGAAGAGTACAAGTCAATGGTTGTTCAGAATGTTCTTAATTTGGATCTGTCTGTTTTCTCATCATTAGATTTAGGTTAAACATTTTTTGGCACGAATACTACACAGGTGACGCTGTGTCCTTAATGCATCACAGTGGCAGACACTGTGTCATTTGTTCCATCATTGGTGATATTAAGTTTGATCATTTGGTTAAGGAGTTGTCTGACAGATTCATGCATTGCAAAGGCAGATTTCCCTCTCTGTAATCAACAAATAAACCAGGGGTAGCCTCTTTGAGAGTGTATGGATAGTCTATTCTCCAAAGTATTTTATCTAGTACTTAATATCCATTGATGAAAATTCTTAACGACAGCCCTGGCTGGTGTGGCTCAGTGGATTGAGCACTGGACTGTGAACCAAAGGGTCACTGGTTCGATTCCCAGTCAGGGCACAGGCCTGGGTTGGGGGCCAGGTCCCCAGTGGGGGGTATTTGAGAGGCAACCACATATTGATGTTTCTCGCTCTCTCTCTTTCTTCCTCCCTTCCCCTCTCTAAAAATAAATAAATAAAACCTTTAAAAAAGAATTATTAATAACAAAACTGATTATTATTTTCTCAGTGTTCTCTACCTTTTCCCAATAAAAATAATAATTATTGAAAAGTAAGTGTACATTGAAATATTAATATTTTAATATTAATATTGATTTATAAACAAGCCCATTGTACCTTTAAAAGTTTATTACATTCAGCCCTGGTCAGGTGACTCAGTTGGTTGGAGCATCATCATCCAGACACCAAAAGGTAGTGAGTTCAATCCCCAGTCAGGGCACATATGTAAGTTGCAGATTCAGTCCCGGGTCTGGCATGTACAGGAGGCAACGAATCGATGTTTCTCACTCTCCCCCTTCCTCTCTCTCAAATCAATTTTTTTAAAGATCATATCCTCCAGTGAAGATTACCAAAAAAGTTATTATACTCTTTATGTTCATTTACATCTCAAATATTTCACAAATAAAACCTAAAAATAAAATATATAGTATAGCCGTTGCTCAAAAGGGAAGCAGCATACTTTTTAGATAACCCTTCCAAAATGCTAAGCTTCTGCCCCAGCTGGTGTTGCTCAGTGGGTTGAGCACTAACTTGTGAACCAAAGGGTCGCTGGTTCAATTCCCAGTCAGGGTACATGCCTGGGTTGCAGGCCAGGCTCCCCAGTGTGGGGCATGCGAGAGGCAACCAAACGTTGATGTTTCTCTCCCTCTCTTTCTCCCTCCCTTCCCCTCTGTCTAAAAATAAATAAAATTTTTTAAAGCCAAGCTTCCAAATATGGATGACTGGCATACTGGTATAAATCAGTTCAGAATAATTTTGAATTAGTAAATCAGCAAGCATGAATTGAATGACGTAGGCCTACACTGCCAGATGCTCCGATGTTTTAAAAGAAATGTACGTTACCACTCCTTGTCCACAGAAGGTTTTAGTACTTGTAGATCACAGCTGGCAAATACAAGGCCTGCAGGCCGAATCCGGCCCTCCACCTTGTTTTATTCAGCCCGGCACCTTGTTTCTACCCAGGAGTAGCGCCGAGCTCTCGCTTAACTGTTAAAAAGTAGTTACATTTATACAGTCCTAAAATTACATTCGGCCCTTTGAAGGCAACTGTGAGGCTGATGTGGCCCCCAGTGAAAATGAGTTTGACACCCTTGTGTAGATCATCTCACTTGGGTTGTTACTTGGTTTCAATGATCTGTTGCTGCATAACAAGTCATCCCAAATCTTAGTGGCTTAGAACAACAATAATCCCTTCTTTTACTCACAAATTTGCAATTTGGGCTGGACTCAGTAAGGACAGCTCATCTGTTCCATGGGCTGCCAGCTGGGCAGCTCAGCTTGAGGCTGGAAGATTCACTTTCAAAGTGACTCACTACATGGCTGGTGAGTTGATACTGGTTGTTGGCTGGGAACTCAGCTGGGACTACTGGTGGGCAGGTCTCAGTTCCTCTCCACAAACTGCTTGTTCTTCCTCACAGCGTAGTGGCTAAACTCTGAGAATGACAAAATAAAAGAATCAAATGGAAGCTATGTGGTAGGCAGAATTCTAAGATGGTCCCCAGTGACCCTCTGAGAACTCAGTTTAGCCAACACCTTTATTTTGATCTCATGAAACCCCAAGCATGGAACCCAGCCATGCTATACCCAAAATTCTGACCTACAGACTGTGAGCTAATTAAATGGGTATTGTTTTAAGCCACTAAATTTGTGGTAATCTGCTGTGCAGCAATAGGAAATTAATATAAGCTCTGTTGGCTTTTATGATCTAGCCTCAAGTCACATAGCATCATGTGTTTTCTCTAGTCACAGGCCTACCCAATTTCCATGAGAGGGCACATAGACCCACCCTCAAAGGCAAGAGTGTCAAAGTCACACTTTAAGAAGAGCATGTGGGGTGGGAAATATTGTGGCCACTTTTGGAAAATACAGTTGACCGTATTACTTAACTTGAATCACATAATTGTAGAACATTGGAGTTGAAAGAGTCTCATAGACTATCTGTCAAATGAGGATAATAGTGGTACGTACCTCCCAGCAGTATTGTGAGATTTCAGTATGTTACTCTTTGTTCAGTGCCGAGCATTGGGCCTGTTAATATAAGTGCTGAGTGAATTTCAGCTATTATCATCCAGTCCAACTGCCTCATTTTACAAATAAGGCATGAAGCCTTAAGAGATCATGTTATTTGCCATGGTTACGCAGTGAATTCATGGTAGACCAGGATTAAGGTTTCCTGTCTCTCACATAAATCCTCTGCACCGACCACTTTAATGTCCGATGTGTTCCTGTCCTTCTGATCATGTTGTAAGTTTCCTTAGGGCCGGGAAAGCAGCACCAAATGAAACATGCCTTCTCCCCACAAGCTTTTCTGAGATGTTGACTGGATGTGGCCCAACTTGAACAAGACAAGACCTGCCTGCTGAGAGGGGCATTTTACAGCTAGAGAAATGGAGGTACAGACAACGTGTAAGTGACTTTCGTGGTAAATTCCAGACTGGTAGATGCCAGCTAAATATAGCTTTCTGTAAGTTTTGTGCCTGGTAGATATTCGTTGGTTGTTAGAGTAGCAATAAATGACCCAAACAGAGGGTAAGACATTGTAATGGAACTTAACCAGCACTTGAAGAGAGACTTGAGAAAGATACAGGGCGAGAAATGAGCAGAGCTGTAGAGAATTCAATGACTGAAGCAAAGAGTGACAAAACAGTTTTGGGATTAAAGAACGGTCGTGTTAACCTGTGACTACCCTTCATTGCAGGTAAATTAGGGGGTTTTTTGTTTGTCTTGTCTCTAAAGATTTTATTTATTTATTTTTAGAGAGAGGGGAAGGGAGGGAGAAAGAGAGGGAAAGAAACATCAGTGTGTGGTTGCCTCTCACATGCGCCCCACTAGGGAGCTGGCCCACAACCCAGGCCTGTGCCCTGACTGGGAATCGAACCAGCGACCCTTTGGTTCACAGGCCAGTGCACAATCCAGTGAGCCACACCAGCCAGGTCTTTTGCAGGTAAATTAGTACTGCTGTCTATTTCCCTGTGTTTTAAAAGATGAGACTAAACATCTTTAAAAGATGAGAGCTAATGGTTTATCAGTACTTTAACTAATATTTCTTTTAATATTATTGGAAGTGGCATTTCTACACTCTGCGCTGCCTCTTTAACATAAAGCTGTCAGGACTGACTGTGTGACTCAACCCAGAGACACTAACATGAACATGGTCAACAAGTTCACCATCATCTTTCAAAGGAAAAGGGTGGGAGAAAACAAGCAAATACAAAGATAGATCCCAGTCTATTGAAAATGTGCCATACACACTGTCTTCTAACCAAGATTCTAAGTCACAGGTCCTATGATATCCTGCTTGATATTAACGACACTGAACTACTTGACTTCTCATTGAGTTTCAATACAATAGACCATAGAGAGTACATCTTTTTATTTTAATTGTTCTTTTCAACTTTTTATGTTGAAGTAATTTCAAACTCACAGAAAAGTGAAAATAGTTTAAAACAAGAATAACAAAACAAGAAGTGTCAAAAGATGCCCTGGTTGGTGTAGCTCAGTGGATTGAGCGCGGGCTGGGAACCAAAGGGTCCCGGTTCGATTCCCAGTCAGGGCACATGCCTAGGTTGCAGGCCAGGTCCCCGTGAGGGCCATGTGAGAGGCAACCACACATTGCTGTTTCTCTCCCTCTCTGTCTCACTCCCTTCCCCTCTCTCTAAAAATAAATAAAATCTTTAAAAAAAAAAAGAAGTGTCAAAAGAACTTCCATATATCCTTCACCCAGAGGTTTATCAACCTTTTTACCATACTTTATTGTTTTCTCTACCCTAAGGGTATTAAGAACTTCAGTATTTCCTAAGCATATGGACATTCATGGACTTTCTTTTACATTACCAAAACACACCCATCAAAATCAAGTCACTTAACATTGATGTAATACCATAATCTACAAGTCATATTCAAATTTTTCCAATTGTCCCAATAATGTCTTGTATAATAATTTTTCTAGTCCAGGATCCAGACCAGGATTGCACATTGCATTTATCTGTGATGTCTCTTTAGTCTCTTTTAATCTACAACAGTCCTCCCCCTTTCTTTGGCATTCATGACATTGACATTTTAGAAGAGTACAGGCCAGCTCTTTGATAGAATGTCCCTCAGTTTGGGTTCATTTGATATTTACTTGTGACTACCTTCAGATGTTCATTTTGGGCAGGAAACCCACAGAAGTGGTATTCTGTCCACACTGTATCACACTAGGAGGGACGTGATACCGTGTGTCTGGCTACTAGTTATATTAAGATAGTGTTCACCAGATTTCTCCACTGTAAAGTCAGTATTTCCCCCTTTGTATTTAATGAGTAATTTGTGGGAAGATGCTTTGAGACTATGTAAACATTCATTTCCTTATCTAACATTTGACCAACTAGATTTAGCATCCACTGACGATTCTCACCTGAATCAAGTCTTACTCTAATGATGGCAACAATGTATTTACTTATTTATTTGGGGTTTTTTAATTTATTTTTTAATTTTTCAGTTACAGTTTACATTCAATATTATTTCATGTTAAGTTTCAGGTGTACAGCATAGTGGTTAGACATCATACACTTTTCAAAGTGTTCCTCCCCGATATTTTCAATACCTCCCTGGCACGATGCATAGTTATTACAATGCTATTGACTATATTCCCTAGCCAAGATTTTATTTTTTAAATGATTTTCTGTCTTGTGGTTTAAAAATCAGAAGTGTATTTCATCAAAATTGCTCTGGAATGCTGGCCAACATTTTACAAAGCATGAGACTATTCCTGAATTATGGCTGTGAAAACTAAACATTTAGGATTTAGGTATTTCATGAATTTTTTTGCCACATCCTATGCTGATTTCCTTGGAATATTTGTTCTTAAATTCTACCAAAGGGAATAAATAGCATAGTGCCTCAAGAGAAGTTGGATGAATAAAACAATAGGCGGATATATTGGCTCTGCTATTTTCAGTTACTGCTGAAAGTAATTTTAGAGCCATCTGTGGCTCTGATTCTAATCTTCTGCCTTCTTACGCTGTTTTTCCCCCCGTGAATACAATGGCTGAAGGCTGGGTAGTTATCCAGCATCTTTCAGTAGCTACCAGAATAGCAGTGGAATTTGTGTTCTATCTCATTTGCTCTAGCAATAAAATGCCCCTTGTGTTGTAATCTGGTCTGGGTGCCTCAGTGCAATCAGGTGGCAAGAAGGGATCAGTTGGGTCCAGCCCCACTGACCTGCTGCTTCTTCCCAGTCTTTTGTTTATTTCTGCCTATTCGTGTGTCCTCAGATCAGGCCAATGGTGAAACAAGTGGAAGGATGCAAAGCCTTCCTCCACCCGCTGTCTTGCCAGGACCTCATTTGGAGGGGGTCCTGTCATGGGAAATAGGTTAGTGCCTACTCCACATATTTAATTTTTGTACCAGAAGTAAAAAGCCTTTTTTAAAACCTTCTTGTGAGAGGATCATTCAATATTTTAAATCATAAAAAAATTTAAAACTTTATTTTGAAACTATTTCACACTTGCAAAAAAAAAGTTGCAAGAACACAGAGAACTCTCATATACCCTTTACTCAGATTCCCCTACATCAGGGCTTTGTCAGGGAAGAAGGGCTGCTGTGAGTGAGAATTTGTTACAAGGAATAGAGGGAACAGAACTGTGGAGGGTGCTGGGGAGGTGATGACATATGAAAGGGGAGCTGGAAGATGAGAAGGGTCACCAACAAGTCAGTTTGAGGAGCCAGGCCCATTCAACCTCCTGAGTGGTCCCGAGGTCCAAGGGAGGATGGCAGGGAGGTGGGGCCGGGCGGTTGTTGCCTTTGAAATGCCTTCAGCCAAGGGTCTGGTGATGGGCTAGGGGAGGGAGCACTACACCAGCAGTCAGTCAGGAAGAGCTGGAATCTCAGAACACCTTTGCACCTGTTTGTCTTCCACTGCATTTCCTGCTAACTACCTTCTGAGAGTCGTGCTTTATTTCCATATGCCAAACCTCTTACAGTGGTCTCTGAGCCAGCTCTTACCTGGAGCCATGTGGAGAAGGGGGCTCTGGGAAACATGATTCCAGCTCAGCCAGGCTGACACAGTACGAACCATTGCAGCCCATTTTAAACTTTGCTATGTTTGTTTTATTCTCTTTATAGATTTGTAAGTGTATGTATGTATGTATATGTCTATGATGCTTTGCTTTATTGTACTTCACAGACACTGTGCTTTTTAAATTTATTTTATTTTTTAAAAGATTTTTTTTTTTGGAGAGGGGGGAATGGAGGGAGAAAAGGAGGGAGAAAGAGAGGGAGAGAAACATTGATCAATTTTCTCTCACACATACCCCAATCGGGGATGGAACCTGCAACTCAGCCATGTGCCCTGACTGGGAATCTAACCAGTGACCTTTTGCTTTGCAGGACGATGCTCAACCAACTGAGTCACACTGGTCAGGGCAAGACATTGCATTTTTTACAAGTTGAAGATAAGACCCTCTTCCAGCAAAAAGATTCCAACTTGCTAAAGTCTCAGGTGATAGTTAGCATTTTTAACCATAAAATATTTTTTAATGAAGGTACATACTTTTATTTAATCATAAAGGCATCGTACTCTTAATAGAGTACAGTATAGTGTAAACTATGTACTGGGAAACCAAAAAATTCACGTGACTCACTTATACAATACTTGTTTTGTTGCAGTGGTCTGGAGCCAAACTCGCAATATTTCCAAACAAACACACATTACTATTTATTTCATCTGAAACATTTGAGAGTAGGTTGCAGACATTCTTCTGCTTTACTCAATACTTCAGTGTGTATTTCCTAAGAACAAAGGTATTCTCTGATGTGATCACAGTACAGTTATCAATGATGTAACATTATATAGCATACTTTATGTAATTATAGTCTATATTTTAGTTTTGTCAATTGTCCCAATAATGTCCTTTATAGCATTTTTTTGTTCGCTATAGGTTTCAGTCCAGTGTGACTTCATAGTCCCCTTTCATCTGGAACAGTTTCTCAGCTTTCCTTTGTTTTTCACGATACTGATATTTTTGAAGCATCCAGGCCGGTTAGTTTATACAGTGTTCCTCAATTGGAGCTTGCCTGACAATTAGATTCAGGTTATGGTTTCTCAGCCATTATACTCTCAAAGTGATCGGTGTCCTTCTCTGAGGATCACACCCAGAAGCACACATCTCTCTGTCCCTGTTCAGGAATGTACGTTTGGATCACCTCAATGAGGCATTGTCTGGTGTCTCCACTGGAGAGTTACAACTCTGCCCATTGCAGCTAACAAATGATTAGTAGGTAGATACTTTAAGACTATGTAAATATCCTACTCCTTATCACACTCTCCTGTAGATTTAGCATCATTAATGATTCATGTCCACATCAATATTTACTGTGATGGATGCAAAGTGACAATTTTCCAGTTGTACCAGTCCTTCCATATATATGTCAGTCAGCATTGCTGTAAGGAAGAACCTCCCTTGTCTCCTCATTGATATACTTACCTATTTATTATTAATGTGGTCTCATAGATTCCTATTGTATTCAGTGAGTTATAATCCTTTACTGTCCTCTTAGTTTTGATGCTCCAGTTGACCCGCATTGGGACAGTAGGAGCCCCTTGAAGCTGTCTCGTCTGACCTTTCGGTATTAAACTACACAAAAAGATATACCCTGCGGGGGCCGGTTCCTCCTCAGTTTATTCCACGCTGTCCACCTGCCTCCCCCAAGACACACACCTTATAGGCAATTAAGTTCGTTGTTTTCTGGGTTATCCTTCCTGTGTTTCCTTTTGCAAAAATAAGGAGATATATGCATTTTTACTTATTTCCCCTTTCTTACACAAATGGGAACAGGCTATTTATACTATTCACTTTACAATATATCCTGGAAACCAGCCCACTTCACCTCATAGAGATCTTCCACATTCTCTCTTTTTTTAATAGCTGGTTTGCTAATCTGATAGATAAGAAATGGTATCTCACTGTAGTTTTTTTTTTATTTTTTATTTTTATTTTTTTTAAGATTTTATTTATTTATTTTTAGAGAGAGCGGAAGGGAAGGAGAAAGAGAGGGAGAGAAACAGCAATGTATGGTTGCCTCTCACATGGCCCCCACTGGGGACCTGGCCTGCAACCCAGGCATGTGCCCTGACTGGGAATCGAACCGGGACCCTTTGGTTCCCAGCCCGAGCTCAATCCACTGAGCTACACCAGCCAGGGCTCACTGTAGTTTTTTTTAAAATAACAGCTGTAGTGAGGTATAATTCACACACCATACAACTTACCCATTTCAAGTGTACAATTCAGTGGTTCTCAGTATTTTCACAGAGCTGTGCAACCATCACTACAATCAATTCTAGGACTTTTTATCACCCCCCCAAAGAAACCCTGTACCCACTAGTAGTCATTCCTCATTCTCCCCTCTCTGAAGTCCCTGGCAATCTCTAAACTACTTCCTGACTCTAAGGAGTTGCCTTTTCTGGATATTTCATATAAATTAAATCATACAATGTGACATTTTGTGTCTGGCTTCTTTCACTTAGCATGTTTCAAGGTTCTTTCATGTTGTAGCATGTAGTAGTACTTTCTTTACGGTAGAGTACTATTCTACTATGTAGATACACCACATTTTATTTATCCATTCATCAGTTGATAGACATTTAGGTTGTTTCCATTTTTGGCTGTTATGAATAATGCTGCCATGAACACGTTTTTGTGTAGATGTATGTTTTCATTTCTCTCAGGTAGATACCTAGGAGCAGAATGGATGGGCCATATGTAACTCTACGTTGAATCATTTGAGGAACTGCCAGACTGTCTTCCAAAATGGCTGCAACATTTTATATTCCCTCAACTTAGTATGAGCCTTCCAATTTCTGCACACCCTCACTAGTATTTGTTATTTGTTATTTTTAGGATAGTATTTGTTATTTTTTCTTTTTTAAAAATGTATTGATTTTAGAGAGAGATAGAAACACTGATTTGTTGTTTTACTTATTTACGCATTCATTGGTTGATTCTTGTATGTGCCCTGGCCAGGATCAGACCTGCAACCTTGGCATATCAGGATGACACTCTAATCAACTAAGATACCTGGCAAGGGCATTTTCTTTATTTTTTATTGTAACCATCCTAGTTGGTGTTCTCAGTATAGTTTGTTGTTGTTTTAGAGAGGGGAAGGGAAGGAGAAAGAGGGAGAGAAACATTGATGTGAGAGAGAAACATCAATCCGTTGCCTTCCATAAGAACCCCGACCAGGGACCCAGCTTGCAACCTCAGCATGTGCCCTGACCAGGAATTGAACTGGCAGCCGTTGAGTTTGCAGGATGATGCCTAACCAACTGAGGCACACCAGCCAGGGCTCTCAGTATAGTTTTAATTTGCATTCTTTTTTGTTTGTTTTGTTGTTGTTTGTTTTTGTTTTCTTTTTTTTTCTTCCTTTGGTCTTTTGCATTCTTTTAAAAAATCTTTATTGTATTTTTTTCCCACTTCCATTTAGTCCCTTTATACCCCCTCCCTCTTTTGCATTCCTATTATAAGTGAATTTGAACATCTTTTCATATGTTTTGAGAGCCATTTTAATATCCTTTTAGGGAATTGTCTATTCATATCTTAGGCTCATTTTTTTAAGAGTTTATTTATTTTATTTTATTTTTCTTAGAGAGAGGGGAAGGCAGAAACATCAATGTGTGGTTGACTCTTGCATGCCCCCAATTGGGGACCTGGCCTGCAACCCAGGCATGTGCCCTGACTGGGAATTGAACCGGTGACCCCTTGATTCACAGGTCAGTGCTCAGTCCACTGAACCACACCAGCCAGGGTAGCTCGTTTCTAAATAGGAATTTTGGGCTTCTTTCAAATTTTGAAAGTTCTTTATATATTAGAGATATTAATACTTTATGTATGATGTATGTCGCAGATGTATTCTCCTAGTTCTTATTTGTCTTTTGATATTTTTATGGTGGTTTGGCATCATTACTGATAATACTTCCACACTGTGAATGGATAGACAAAATGTGGCATATCCATACAAGGAATACTATTCAACAATAAAAATGAGCCCTGGCTGGTGTAGCTCAGTGGATTGAGCGCGGGCTGGGAATCAGAGGGTCCTGGTTCGATTCCCAGTCAGGGCACATGCCTGGGTTGCAGGCCAGGTCCCCAGTGAGGGCCATGTGAGAGGATCATACATTGCTGTTTCTCTCCCTCTCTGTCTCTCTCCCTTCCCCTTTCTCTGAAAATAAATAAATAAAATCTTTAAAAAAATTTTAAAAAGCCTGGCTGGTGTAGCTCAGTGGATTGAGCGCAGGCTGGGAACCAGAGGGTCCCGGTTCGATTCCCAGTCGGGGCACATGCCTGGGTTGCGGGCCAGGTCCCCAATGAGGGCCATGTGAGAGGCAACCATACATTGCTCTTTCTCCCTCCCTTCTCCTCTCTCTGAAAATAAATAAATAAAATATAAATAAATAAATAAAATTTAAAAAAAAGAAAGCAAAACCTGATCATATACTTTAAAAAAAATGAATGAACTGTGGATATATGTTATGACATAAAGGAACCTCAAAAATATTATGCCCAGCCATACACAAGAGACCACATATGTATAATGTCATTTATATAAAATGTCCAGAAAAGGCAAATCTGTAGACACAAAGCAGAGTAATGGTTGCCAGGGGCAGGAGGTCAGATGGAAAATGGGGCTAACAGTAAGTATGCATGAGGGGTCTTATTGGGGCAATGAGAATGTTCTAAACTGATTTATGGTGATCTTGCACAGCTTGGTAAATTTACTAAAACATCATTGAAATAGATATGTTATATAATATTTAAAAATATACTTCAACAAAATCTTTTAAAATTTTAGATGGTCAAATTTATCAGCATTTTATTTTATTGCATCTGAATTTTGAGTCAAGTTAGAAAAGCTGTTCCCTACACTCAGGCTATAAAATAATTCATTGTTTTTTTCTAGTATTTGTATGGTTTATTTCCTTCTTTACAGTTTAGATCTCTGATCAATTTGAAGTTACTCTTGTGAGTGCTGGAAGATGTGGATCTAGTTTTATCTCTTCCAAAATGGGTATCCTATTGCCCCCACATTATTTATTAAAAAGATGCCACCTTTATCATATACTAAATTTCCATATGGACTTCAGTCTATCTCTGGACTTTCTATTCTATTCCATTGGTTTGTCTGTCTTTTAATGCACCAGTGAGGCAGGAGACAGCATAGGAAAAGCTCTGAGACTGCACTGCTGTTACTGGCCAGTGTCTAGCATCCTGGCTGCCAGGAAACGCCTTTTTGCACTTAGGTAGAATGTATAGTAAACCGAGGCAAGGAGGAAGAGGGAGACATGTCTCACATGCTAACTCAGTAATCCTGAGCCTGGTCTGATAATATTGCCAGGTGTTCCAACATCACAAGAAACACTAATGTTAGCAAGAAAGAAGGGAAGTCCTTGAAATTCTGTGTAGCGTTTCCACTATCTGGGAAAGAAAGCCTTGAAACTGTGCTTTCATCCCAAGGCCTGGAACGTGGGAGAGGGTCCTCAGTGCCCAAAGAAGAAGCCCATAAAACAACTTTGGTTAATTGTCTACCTCTGGTCACTATCTGTTTTACGAGGGAGTCCCTGATGCTTTCAGAAAGAGCCCATAAATAACTTTGGGTAACTGCCTCAACTTTAATTAACTGCCTCCTGTCACGTATTTGTTTTACTACAAAATGAACAAATGGAGTCTGGAGCAAGATAAGGATTCAGGCTAACAGACCCCCACACAAACCTACGTTTGGGTAGTCACGTCCCCCCAGGAAAGCTGGTACCACCTTTACCCGTTAATCAACATGTAACTTTTTCTCCTATCCCACCAACTATGTAAGTCCTTAAAACAAAGGACTCACTCTCTCCAGGGCTCGGGGCGCTCTTGGTGCTCTTGGCTCTTGGGCCACCAGGCCTCTGGCCACCCGGGGGCTTGCCACCCTGCTCTTCAGCAGCTCTTACTTTTGCCGTCCTGCTTTGCCCTGAAACTTTGCCTTCACCCCTCACTCTAGCTAGTTCCATTTTCTCCCATGGGAACTGGTCACTAATAAACTGATTACAGGCTAATAGATTTGCTGATCTGTAATTCTTTACATGCATCAGCAAGAAGAACCAGGTCCTCCCATCAACACCAGTACTATTCTATGCTTAACACGTTAAGCACGGCGTCAGTACCTGGGGACTGACAGTGAACTTTTCATTTGGGTGACATTGGTGCATGGGACCAGCAGTAGCAAGGTTAAAAAATGTTGTAATTTTGGCCTGGCTGGTGTAGCTCAGTGGATTGAGCACAGGCTGGGAACCAGAGGGTCCCGGTTCGATTCCCAGTCAGGGCACATGCCTGGGTTGTGGGCCAGGTCCCCAGTGAGGGCCATGTGAGGAGCAACCATACATTGCTGTTTCGCTCCCTCTCTGTCTCCCTCCCTTTCCCTCTCTTTAAAAATTAATAAATAAAATCTTTTAAAAAAATGTTGTAATTTTAATGAAATTTATGAAAACATTCTAGGCAAAGATGTGGTTTAGATTTGCACATATTACCAAAGGTAATGACCTGTTTAGTTAATATTCTAGCTGCATTGTACCCGAATATTTTTGTATTTGTCTTGTAGCATTCAAAACAATATCTGCACACTTTATGCGCCTTTCCTTTTTTTTTCCAATTGGTGAATGCTTCTTCTTGTATCAACCCTGATGGGAGTTTCTTCCTGTGAATGCCATATTTAGAGACTCATCGATGCATAGTATTTTGGCAGGATCATAATATTTTTTAAAATTTTTATTCAGTTTGTCTACGATGAATTGAATTTTTGAGAGATGATCGGAAACATCAACTTCTGTATTGTGTGTGAGATGCAACATTCTCAACAGAATTTTGAACTGATCTCTGCTCATTACTTTCCTCGGGAATGTTTGAATACACAATGGATCCTGGGACCAATATAGATGCATGGATGGGAGTCTCACCAATCCCATCCATAAAATCAGTCCAAACATCCGCTTTATTTCATTCTTGTTTGTTGGTACCCATTTATGTAAATGTTTGGAAGCCATTCTTGTTTGTGTAGCATAAATATTTGTTTGTTCACTGATGTGTTCAAAAATTTCATCAGTGACAAAGAGTCCATAAAAATCTTCGACTTTGCTACAGTTTTGCACATTCTCATTACTTATTTTGTCACCATGGACACTTGTAAAAGGTAATTGTACCTTTGGCTGATTGCCTCGTGGATCAAACCACTCATTTTGATCACTAATTCCAATATTCCTTACTGAACTATCAGACAAGTTATCACTTTCAGATGATGGCAATCATATTACACGGCAACATTTACATGGTGCAGATAACTCACTCGATGAATCGCTATTTCCTTCTCCTCTCAACATTTTTGGTATTATGGGTAACAAATCTTTTTGAAAATAATCACTGTGAAAACTAAATTCTCTCTGCTTAAATAGATCTTTACACTTCTATGGCTTTTTCTAACTGATCGTCTCTTGGAGGTCACCTTCTTACCGTTCCTGACCTCATTATCTTGTGTTTAGAATTTGTATACTTTTGCATTGGCTGCACCATTGTGCACCTGTTTATACTCTAACTCAACACCTGTCAAGTGGCCGCCGGCCTGCCGCCTGAACAGAAAACCCAGCAAAATCGGCTCCACGCTTAACGTGTTAATCAGATAGGCTTTGTTTTAATATCTGGCAAGGCTAGTTCACCCATGTAACTTTCCCTTTTCAGGGTTTTCATAGTTTTCAGTTTTCCACATATATAAACTTTAGAATCAACTTGTCTAGCTCCATAAAAACATTTTTATTTTCATTGGGTTTACATACATTTCTTAATTAACCTAGGGAGAACTGATATTCATATGATGTTGTCGTGGGTTGAATTTCATCCACCAAAATGATAGGTTGAAGTTCTAACCGCTGGTATCACAGACTGACCTTACTTAGGAATAGGGTTGTTGCAGATGTAATTATGTAGTTGAGATGAGGTCATGCTGGACTAGGGTGGGCCCTTAATCCAATATGATTGTTCTTATAAGAGGACTTTTGCCTCAAGACTTTAACAGAAATACTGCCTGATTTTCCAGCCTGCCCCTACAAGCACATGAACCAATTCCTTAAAAGAAATCTGTGTGTGTATACACACACAAACATATATTCTCTGGAGCATACTGACTCATATACATGTTGTTTTCCTGTTCAAAAAGATGTCTTTTTAAAATATATTTTTTAAATATTTATTTATTTACTTACTTACTTACTTATTTTTAGACAGAGGGGAGGGAGAAAGAGAGGGAGAGAAACCTCAATGTGTAGTTGCCTCTTGCACGCCCCCTACTGGGGACCTGGCCTGCAACCCAGGCATGTGCCCTGACTGGGAATCAAACCAGTGACCCCCTGGTTTGTAGACCAGTGCTCAATCCACTGAGCCACACCAGCCAGGGTTTTTTAAAAAATATACTTTATTGATTATGCTATTACAGTTGTCCCAATTGTTCCTCTTTGTCCCCCTCCACCTGGTACCCCCATTACCTCTAGCAATCTTCCCCTTAGTTCATGTCCATGGTTTATGCATGTAAATTCTTTGGCTACTCCATTACCTATACTGTTCTTATCATCCCTCTGTCTATTTTGTACCTACCAATTTGTTCTTTTTAATCCCTGCACCTTTTCCCCCATCCTCTCCTTCCCACTCCCAACTGATAACCCTCCAAATGATCACCATATCTATGATTCTGTTCCTGTTCTGCTTGTTTGCTTAGTTTGTTATTTGAATTCAATTATTGATAGTTGTGAACTTATTGCCATTTTAATGTTCATCATTTTGATCTTCCTTTTTAAAATTTTTTATTTATTTATTTATTTTATTTTTAGACAGAGGGGAAGGGAGGGAGAAAGGCAGAGAAGCATTAACGTGTGGTTGCCTTTCGTGCATCCCTCCACTAGGGACCACAACCCAGGCATGTGCCCTGACTGGGAATCGAACCAGCGACACTTTGGTTTGTAGGCTGGCACTCAATCCACTGAGCTACACCAGCCAGGGATGATCTTTTTTTATATATAATTTACTTTAATATTTCATACAGTAATGGCTTGGTGATGATGAACTCCTTTAGCTTTACCTTGTCTGGGAAACAGTTTATCTACCCTTCCATTCTAAATGATAGCTTTGCTGGATAGAGTAACTTAGGTTGTAGGTCCTTGCCTTTCATCACTTTGAATACTTCTTTTTTTTAAAGATTTTATTTATTTATTTTTAGAGAGAGGAGAAGGGAGGGAGAAAGAGAGGGAGAGAAACAGCAATGTATGGTTGCCTCTCACATGGCCCCCACTGGGGACCCGGCCCACAATCCAGGCATGTGCCCCGACTGGGAACCAAACCAGGACCCTTCGGTTCCCAGCCCGTGCTCAATCCACTGAGCTACACCAGTGAGGGTCACTTTGAATAATTCTTGCCCATCCCTTCTAGCCTGCAAAGTTTTGAGAAATCAGCTGACAGTCTACGGGAACTCCTTTGTAGGTAACTCTTCTTTTCTCTTGCTACTTTTAAGATTCTCTCTTTATCTTTAACCTTTGGCATTTTAATGATGTGTCTTGGTGTGGTCCTCTTTGGATTCATCTTCTTTGGGACTCTCTGTGCTTCCTAGACTTGTATGTCTATTTCCTTCACCAAATTGGGGAAGTTTAATTATTTTTTCAAATAAATTTTCAATTTCTTGCTCTTCCTCTTCTCCTTCTGGCCCCCCAATGATTTGAATGTTGGTACGTTTGAAGATATCCCAGAGGCTCCTTATTTTATCCTCGCTTTTTTATTATTATTATTCTTTTTTCTTCTTGCTGTTCTGATTGAATGCTTTTTCCTTCCTTGTGTTCCAAATTGTTGATTTGAATCTTGGCTTCATTCCCTCCACTGTTGGTTCCTTGTAGATTTTTCTTTATTTCACTTAATGCAACCTTCATTTCTGTCTGGGTCTCTTTTATGCTGTTGCAGTGCCCAATCAGTTCCGTGAGCATCCTGATAACAGGTGTTTTGAACTTTGCATCTGACAGTTTGCTTATCTCCATTTCATTTAGTTCTTTTTCTGGAGTTTTGTTCTGTTCTTTCATTTGGGTCATATTTGTTTGTCTCCTCATTTTAGCAGCCTTCCTGGGTTTGTTTCTGTATATTAGGTAGAGCTGCTTTGACTTCTGTCTTAGGGCATCTGTTAAGTTGTATGAGGCAGAGCCTTAGGTAATTGCCAGGGCAGGACAACCTGTGTCACTGTTTTGTTGCTCTGTGTGTGGGAGGGCTCAGAGAGGGGACAATGCTGCTGCCTGGCCTCTGGAGTTTTGCCCAGGAGGAACCTGTCTCTCCACTCACACTTCACTTTCTCCCCATATGCCACTGGTGCCCTTCCAGCTGTTGCCCTGCTGCTGAATCCTAGACGGGGGTGGGTCTTCTTGAATCCTAAGTCCATGGTGGGCCCTTTAAGAGGATGCAATTTCTTCCACTGCCCCAACCCCCACTGGTTTTTACAGGCAGAAGTTACAGGGATTTATCTTCCTGGCGCTGGGACCCTTGGCTGTGGTCTAGACAGGGGCTGGGATCCCTCACTCCCAAGGTATCCCTCCCATTTTTTTATCCACTACACATAAATGTGGGACCGCCCATTCCCCTCTCCGCATCTCCACCCCTCCTACTTGTCTGGGTGAATGTGGCCTCTTCAAATCCTTAGTTGTTGGATTCCACACAGCTCGATTTTCTGACAATGATGGGTGAAATTTCTTTCATAGTCTAGTTGTATTTTTTACTATAGTTGTGCATGGAGGCGAGACATGTTTACCTATGCCTCCATCTTCAAAAAGATGTCTTTTCATTTGTCAAGCCTATTTTTGTGTGTTTTAAGAGTGTTTTAAAGTTGAAACGTGTTTTCTGTATACATGATTTCTTAAATGGCAGCCAGGCTAGATATAAAATTCTTGGCTTGCATTTTCTTTCCTTGGGTTTCTTGAAAATGCTGTTCCGCTCTTAATAATACTCTGTGTATTACTCTTGAGGTCTGGTTTTAGGCAAATTTTCTTTTTTATATTAATAATTTTACTTTTTATCTGGAAGCCCTTAAGATTGTTTCTTTGTCTCAAAAGCCTAAGATTTTATTAAGATATGTCTCAGAGTTGATAGATTCAGGTCAATTTTCCCAAGTATGTGCTGGGTCCTTTCAATATGTAGATTTTTCTTGTTTCCGGAAAGTGTTTTTGGATGACAGTTTTGAAAAATTAGCTCTCTTCCATAGTTGTTTTTCTTCAGGACTCAAATTATATCTATGTTGGAGTTTTCTTATATATTTTCAATTTCAACCACTTTTTTCCCTGACCTTTTTTACTTATTTACCTGCTTTTCATTTTCTTGTTCTTTTCTCCATCTTTATGTAGTATCCTTTATTAAAGTTTCATTTGAATCTATTTTCCTTGGGTGCCTTGTAATTTATTCATTTGAGATAGTTGTCTTTTACTTTGACTTCAATTTCTTTCCTGAGTTCAATCAGCTCTCTTGCATATATTTCTACCTGTCTGTCCATTTCCATTCTTAGTTTTTACATTTCTGATTTTAGGATTTTTCATATTATAAAACATGTTTAAGTGTATTTAATTCAGTTTGTATTTATCATGGTTAGCTGTTAGGGGAAGATATTTTATTGGCCAATTTTTTCAGTTTTCATCTTAGTTTTGCATTGAGTTATTTTTTTTCCTACTCCCAAGCATTTTGTGGACAGAGCTTCTAGCTCAATAACACCTTCTTCTTCCTCTCAAGGAACAAATAGAGTTATTACCACACAAGGTGAGGGTGGGGTGGAGGGACAGGCAAGGGCTCCACTGGGGCACTACTGTGCTGTGGTAAAGGATCAGGTTTAAATTTTTAATTTCAAATCCATTGTGAATCGGTATTTTTGTAAAATATAATAAAAATGAATTTTGAATGATAAAAATACAAGGCCAATTGTTTTATTATATTTAACAGATCAAATTGCATTTTAAATCAATATAATCAGAAGAAACAAGAAAAATCTGTAAACACGATGCATTCATTGAAAGCAAGTATAAAGGCAATTAATAATCACTATTATATCCATAACTTTATTATTCTATAATTGTAAGTAAATTAAAAATTATGGGTCAAAGAAATTCCCCTGCATTAAATGCCTATATATGCACACTTTGAATAAAAACCATGTATGTTAATATTTAGAAGTTTTAAATATGACAGATAAGCTTGGTTGCTTGTTAACCTATCTAATTGAGGTTGGGTTGTTGACAGTGCTACACGTAACGGATGATATATAGCTAAACTATTTCTATTTTTGGTCTTAACATTTATAGTAGAGAAACTAGTCTCACAGAGTTATGTTGACAGGAAAGGAAGAAGATATTTTAAAGTAATTCAGACAGCTCAGGATATTCATTTTTAATTTTCATCCAAAATAAAAGCAAGTGATGATTTATTCCCAAAATGTCTTCAAATCTTCATCCAGTTCTAACAATTTATGATGTAAAAGTTAGAGTTAAATATAAATTCTGAATTTTATATACTTGTGGGTAACAGTTGGCAAACCAACCTTAAACTAACTGTCTCCCATTATGGCATGGTTTTGTTGTGCATGACTGGGACACATCCTGTCCTGCCTGTGACTCACCATGCAAGCCTTGTGATACTCAAACTGGCCTGTACCTTGTTCAGTGAGATGAATCTATTGATCATGTGTTTGGTTATCACGTAATGTCAAATTGTTATATGAACTTCTCAACACTGATACCAGTTTTTGTACTTATCACATGGCAAACTGATAATAGCCGAGACCTGTACCAGTCTGTGTGTTGCTTTGATTAGCCCACTTGGCCCACTGGCAAGTTATTGGAAGACTCCTTGGATCAGGGAGAGCTGAAGGTACAGGGAACACTGATGGAGTGGTAAATTTAAAAAACTCATAAAAGCCAACCATTACCTTATTACCTGTTTTTTTTTATATTTTATTTATTTATTTTAGAGAGGGGAAGGGAGGGAGAAAGAGAGGGAGAGAAACATCCATGTGTGGTTGCCTCTCACATGCCTGCAACCCAGGCATGTGCCCTGACTGGGAATCGAACCAGCAACCCTTTGGTTCGCAGGCTGGCACTCAATCCACTGAGCCACACCAGCCAGGGCTACCTTATTATCTTTTGAAGTGACAAGAACATCTACCCCCTAATTCCTTCCTCATTTTGTCATGTATTATGTTTATGTATTTTAAATGATACCACTTTTTCTTTCCTTACTTGTCCTGCCCATCTTTCTCCCCTACACATAAAGGTGGTTTACTTGGAAACTTTGTGCATAAATATCATGTGGTGCCAGAAAGTAAACAAGTGCTCAGAAAATAATGACATGTCAGAAGGATACAGGAGCCAATGAAAGGGGCTCCCATTGGCCAGATCTGGGACAACTGAGCAACAAAATAAATGAATGTAATGGGTTATAACCCAGAGGCAAAAACAAATATCCATGAGTTTGTGTGATTATAAATGGGATAGATAAATTAATAAGAGAGAAGGGAAAGCTTTTCTTTACATAATTCCAATTAATAAATATAGAAGGAATAATGGGTCAAGAAAATCATTATTTGGCAAACACCACAGTAATAATTATTTCAGGGAAGAATCATTAGTGGATGCTAAAATGAATGGATGAAAGTCGGATGAGAAATGGGCCCTGGCTGGTGTAGCGCAGTGGATTGAGCACAGGCTGGGAACCAAGCGGTCCCGGTTTGATTCCCAGTCTGGGCACATGCCTGGGTTGCGGGCCAGGTCCCCGTGAGGGCCATGTGAGAGGCAACCATACATTGCTGTTTCTCTCCCTCTCTTTCTCCCTCCCTTCCCCTCTCTAAAATAAATAAAATCTTTAAAAAAATAATTTAACCAGTTTGTTACTAGTGTTTGCAAACAAGAAACTGACTACCATACATCCATGGTACAATGATGGGTCCAAGCAGAGTTCCTTGGATCTAGCTCTATTATTATAGTTTGTATTAAGCATTCACAAACCTTAGAACATGTTATCACACTGAATGCTAGTTTTTACAAACCTGGACTATCACCACCCCATTTATACATATTAAAAACTTTGATTCAAAGAGATTAAAAGATTTGTCCAAGATAATTCAGCCAGTAAGTGATGAACTGAATTCATCTGCATGACTCATGCATTTTAATGATAATGCTTCTGCCCTGGCTGGTGTAGCTCAGTGGATTGAGCGCAGGCCTGCAGACAGAAAGGTCGCCCGTTCAATTCCCAGTCAGGGCACATGCCTGGGTTGCGAGCCAGGTCCCCAGTAGGGGGTGCATGAGAGGCAACCACACATTGATGTTTCTCTCTTTTTCCTCCCTCCCTTCCCCTCTCTCTAAAAATAAATAAATCTTTAAACAAAATTATAATGCTTCTTACTAATGGCATTCTCCAACAATTCTATTTTTCCCAAGAAACCATTGCATAGTCATTCTGTCACAATGTTAGAAAGAAACTGCCTAAGTCTAAGGGTAGAAGGCTTGATGTCACTGCATGACTAATAGAATGGTCATTGACCGCAGTTCCTATGTACTTTGGAAATTGTTAGTTTGATCATCCATTAAAAAGTGTATGGACCACGGCAGGCCAAGGGGGAGGTGAAGGTGGGTAGAGGGACAAGTCTGGGCAGCACTCAGGGGTTGGCACCAGTTCATGCACCCATTCAAGCAGTACTTGTCCTAGCAGTTCTTGCTGATTGTGCTAGCTGCATCTTCTGTGCTCCTGAACCCTGAGCTTATCTGCAAACATCCTGGTGTTGGTTCTCACCATGCCTAGGCTTTGGTATTACTTCTCATTGTCCTCCTCCTTTTCATCTTCGTTCTTGTTCCCAACTCCCACCCCAGATCAGCCATGGTGCTCAGCCTGGGGGTCGGCAGACCAAAAAGAGGTGCTTGGTTGCTGCTTGGCTGCTGCTTGAGCCTGGAGAGCTCGGACTGCAAGTCTCTGGACAGCAGCAACAGTGGCTTTGGGCCAGAGGAAGACTCGGCATACTGGATGAGCGGTCCCTGCCTGACTTCGAGCTGCCCTGAGGACAAGCACCTTTGTGCCAACCTGATGCAGCTGCTGCAGGAGAGCGTGGCCCAGGCATGACTGGGCTCATGGGGCCCTGTGTGGCTGCTGATACCAGACCAGCTGGTGAGCCAGGTGGGCAAAGAACTAGTGCCTGGCCTACACCTAGCCATGCAGCCTGCAGGGGGCGCTGGTGGATGTCTGTGTGGAACAGGGCAAGAACTGCCACAATGTCGGCCAGCTGGCCCTAGACCCTGCCTGGTGCCTGCCTTCCACCTGACCCTCATGCTGTGCCTGGACTCATGCCTCTGGTCCAAGATCCAGAGGCTGTTTAGCTCCACCAACTCTCCCTTCAGCCAGTCCCTGTCACTGAGCACCAGCTGCTCACTGAGTGTTGAACTTGGGCCTGGAGGATGGACACTGCCTCCAACAGCAGACAACTGAACTTTTGGGGTGGATGTTGGCAGGCAGGAACTGAGGGACAGATGCCTGTCGTTATAAAACTGACAGCCACCTGAGGGGAGGAAGGTCAAGGGCGGGGATTGTTTCCTGGGAAGCTCACTGAAGTGTGGTGGCTTCGCATCAGGGTCACAAGCTTGCCTGCCCCTCAGTACTGTGTCATGAAACAAAGGTTTAGGGGCCAACCGGGCTTCTGGCTGGATTGTATGTAGAATGTACCTTATTTGTATTGTTACTGACAGTTAAGACAACTGTGGCATGACAACAACCAGGAGAGCAGCTAGCTGGGCTGCCCTGGTGTCTGCAAGCGGTGTGTGCACTCTTGGTAGCTGGCCATGGTGGGAGAGGGGAGGTCATCCAGGTGTTTTTTGTATCTCATGGTCTGAAGGGGCCAAATGTGTTTGCTCTTTGTTTTTGCTCTTTTATCAGAACTTCACTACTGACCTGTTCTGTGCAATGATATTCCAAATGCATGAATTTTAAGAGTAGAAAGAGGTGGGAGGTGGGTGTTGGAATCGCTTGGGGGATCTTTTTTTTTAAGATTTTATTTATTTATTTTTAGAGAGAGAAGGGAGGGAGAAAGAGAGGGAGAGAAACAGCAATGTATGGTTGCCTCTCACATGGCCCTCACTGGGGACCTGGCCCGCAACCCAGGCATGTGCCCCGACTGGGAATCGAACCGGGACCTTCTGGTTCCCAGCCCGCGCTCAATCCGCTGAGCTACACGAGCCAGGCACTTTGGAGATCTTTAACCCTTGCAGGAAAAATACACCTAACAGCTGCATTTGACCCATCCCCCTCTGTGTACTGAAGAGTTTATCTGTGACGGGGTGGAGCTGATTGGAGTGGGGGCTGGAACCCTCTCTCAGGAGTGCCATCTGGGTCCTTCATCTGTAGAACTGCTTATAAAGATACTCCCTGTTCATGAATATACTTGCTGTTTAAGTATTAAGACCTATGCAATATTTTTTTCCTTTTCTGATACAAAAGTATGTTTGTAGCCCTGGCTGGTGTGGCTCAGTGGATTGAGTGCTGACCTGCAAACCAAGAGGTTGCTGTTTCGATTCCCAGTCAGGGCACCAGTTGGGGGCGCATGAGAGTCAACCACACATTGATGTTTCCCTCCCTCTCTCTCTCCCTTCCCCTCTAAAAAGAAATAAAATCTAAAAAAAAAAAAAACAAAACCCAAAACTATGTTTGTTTGTTTTTGTTAAGTAAGTTTATGGCTTCCATATTATTTGGTACCAATGAAAATGGATTGAGAATATCATTCCTTCCAAAAAGATATAGTAGAAGAAAATAAAGTTGATTCTATATTATTGCTAATAGAATCAGGCCACAAACAGTATCTACTACATGTAAAATCTCAGATGTTTTATAAACCCAGAATATTCTACCAGTTAGATATTAAGTGACTGGGTTTTCTCTCTTAATGCCTGTGAAACAGCCAGCCAGCCATGAGTCTGGCTTTCCTGCCTCTCACACACTGTGATTTATGTTCCTGAACAAATTAGACTTAATTTAAGAGCAAATCATCAGCAACAGGTATAATAATCTTGGCAGAACATTTATTTTAATTAATTGCTTTCTGTCTAACATAGATAGAAGGGTGCTGATGCCATTTACCCTATAAGGATTGGTGCTGTCATGTAATTAATATTTTTTCTTCCCCTAGAACTTAAAGTCTCATCAGTTTTAAATTATGAAGGCATTGGTTTACTTCAGATTTAATCATAACAATCTAACTTCTGTGTGCTGTTTATATAAGAAACTTGTGAAAGAAAAATGAACTTTAATCACTGCAGCAGTATAGATCCCTGCTCCTCAAACATAAGCCCTTTGGGGGTAAGTGTTTCGGGACTAGGCAGGTGAAAAACCCTCACCCCATAAACTTAGCAGTGGGTAGCGGTGGAGGAGACTTGAGTGACTTTAGAACAATGTTGTTTTTCTTCCCTGTGGAGTTATCACCTTCACTATAATTTATAGTTAAATCAGAGGCAAAAAGAAAACAAAACTTTCCTCCACTCTACGGAAGCTGGACACCGCAGTTGTCAAAGGTACCTTGCAGTACGTGGTAGAAAACACAACTAAATAAACTGCTATCTTCTCAAATTTGCCAACCCTCGATGTTCTTTATAAATGATTTAATGATCTTTCCAAAGAAAAGGCAGGAACAGCAAATACTAAACCCCAGTAGGGTTCCCAGGGGCAGGGCAGCCTAACTCTCACACTACAGTTTAGCTACATCATCATGAACTTTTTAATTCTAATATGTCTTTTTAAGAAAATGATTACTTTTAAGCCTTTATGTTAGACAGTCCTTCATATTCTAACCAATTAGTTGCTTATTAGTCTTTTAAAATGTTACAGGGAAATCTAAGCCTTTCCTACCTAAAGTCTAATGTGAACTTATCATATATTCTGTATAAATTCTGTAAGAAGAGTGGTAATTAAAATGTCTACCTTCTACAATCTCAGCAGGCAGTGAGAATAAACAAATGTTTAAAAAAAGAAGCAGGAATCTATATAACAAAATAGCCAATTCTGATTAAATAAAATTCTGTTTCGCTAGAATTTCACAATATAAAGTAGATTTAGTATTGAAATGACACAAATTTGGAATCATTATTACCTTTATTTGTCACTCTTTATAGACATTGGTCCACTTCCACATAGAAAGTAGGGAGCGTGTACTTAACACTTACTACCCTATGACGTTGGACTACAAACCGTAGTATCTTACACAGAAGGAAAAGTGACTGGAGTAAAAAGGTTTTTATATTCATGCCCCAAGACATCCCCCAAATATTTGTTTTTGTATAAGTATGAGCATTTATAACTTCACAAAGCTAGTTTCTTCTTAGATCAATGTAATATGTTTAATATCTACAGTAGAACATCTGGATCACCAAACTTTCAAGACTTTAAAAATGTCAGGTGCAGGTCCAAATCTAAGTGACTGTATATGCACATGCATAGGTTAGGGCTGCTCTAAAGTTAAAAACCTTTTCTCGTTTCAGATATATTTACATCAAATTAAGACATTTACAATGGTTCATAATATTAATGACCTAAATATCATTTTCACCTATCCTGTATAAGGAAGTTAAGCATTCAAAATCTAATAAATTCAGTGCATTTTTTCAACATAAATAACACAAGCTATTCTAAATGTTTTTACATGTATTTCAGTGCATTATTTTTGAATACTAAATGGAATGAAATTATAATTAATGATTATATCATAATAGTTGAGCGTATTATATAATCTATCACACAAATCAATTCACACCAATACGGCAATTCACTCTAAAACAACTTCACAGGTACACACAAAATAAAGAACAAAACTTGCTTTTTTAAAAATTTAAAGTATACTGTCCACACTACAAGATTTATTTTCACAAAACAGCCAATTTCCAAACTCCTCTTCTAAGTTTGGCTTAAGAAGTTCAATCCATTCGAATCTTCTGGTTTGTCATTCTATAAATGATGCTATCATATCCAGGATCCATGTTCCAAATGTTGTAGGAGGTGATAATCACAGCCAAGGCCAAGCCGATCATTATCCAAAGTACCATGTTGAAAACCACTGAATACTCAAAATTATACTTATACGCAAGATTATAGGGACTTGATGGGTTATTCTACAATGAAGAAAAGAAAGAAAATCAAGAGGGAAGAATTTGAAGATAGGAAATTATCCCAGTGTAATAGCTTTGATTCAATTATCTAACAAACATTTATTCCTAAGTGGCATAAGAGCTTATACTAGAGGAAGTAACATAATCAGGTCTGTCTTCAAAAGAAACCTCTGGTGACCACGTGTAGGAGGCATCTGGGAAGAGCAGGCCAGGAAGCAGGAAGCCAAGGTAGTGAGGTGGGACAAGTGAGGGCGAGGGTTAAGGCAGCAAGTATGAAGAAGAAGAGATGGTAACCCCACAGCCCCAGCACAGGGATGCAAGGGAGACAGTGATTTAAACTGGAGGAGAAGATGGCTACACAGACACGTATGTTTATATGCAGGGAGCTTAGAGTTGAACAGATGTTAAACGATTTCACACTGGAGGGCTTTTCTTTTTTTGGTAAACGAGATCTTTTTCACACTTACTCTAAATGTACATTCAGTAAGTTTTAGCGTATTTACAGAGTGGTAGTCATCACCACAACCTAACTTTAGATTTCATCACCCCACAAAGGAAGCTCAAGCGGAAGGCCTCTCTTTCTCCGTGAAGCAGGCGAGACCATCCACACGGAGTTGAGAGGCAGACCTGGGTAGAGGAGAGTGACGGAAGTGGACAACGGGTAGTGACTGGAGGTATGGGCAGAATGGAATCCAATTTGATACCAACCTTCCACTTCAGAGTGTTCATTTCAGTCTATTACATTTAACAAAAAATAAATCTTAAATTTTAGATTATATATGTACATTTACGACATTGTAGATAAAGAAAATCCAATGACATCACCTGAGGCTCACCCCTCACCATACATACAATAATTTCAGAAACTACTTTCTGATAAACTCAACTTGTTCATTAAAGCAGCTGATTTGTAAATTCAATGTGACATCTCAGAAAAGACAGACTAACTCCAGCCCTGCAAAACTATCTTCTCAAATACCCAAAACAAGGGTACCTTCTTCAAACTGCTGCATTCTTCTTTGGAGTCACTTGACCTAAACTGCCAGGCCTAAAGCGGTCAGTGTTCAAAGAATCTAGTATTGAAGTCTCCCATTAAAATTCCAATCTGCCCTGGCTGGTGCAGCTCAGTGGAGTGAGCCCCAGTCTGTGAACCAGTGGTGGTCACTAGCTTGGTTCCTGGTCAGGGGACGTGCCTGGGTTGCGGGCCAGGTCCCGGGTTGGGTACGTGTGGTGCGGGAGGCAACGGATGGATGTTTCCCTCCCTCTCTTTTCTCCCTCTTTCCCTTCTAACTATAAATAAATAAATAATCTTAAAAATATAAGAAAAATTCAAATCTGCTTTTTAAAAAAGCATCTTGTTCTTTTTCCCTCGTTTGACTCCTCTTTTATTTAATTAGTTTAAATGTTGACTTTATGGCCTATACCCATAGTCTATTACTTGAAATTCTTGGGGGTCTATTTCTTCCATTTGACGCTCTAGTTACCATGCACTCATGTTGACTGGCTACACCTGTGGTTTACAATGTTCTGAGCTCACATTCGGAGAGAAAAGCTCTGGGGGGTCCCCCATCCATCATGACTGGTGGGGAAGGTATGTCCTGGCACAGAGGTTTTACATTTTTTTTTTTTGAATTACACATTACTTTATTTTCTTTTTTTTTTTTTTTAATT